>CBVK0100437339.1:0-10556 GCA_900067695.1 Picea abies | reverse complement strand
TAGGATCAATCCCCATTGTGAATTGATCATGTCGGTTATTGTAATAGGACCAAAACTCCTTTTGCGGATTGGTCAAAAGACAATTGTAATAGGCAGAATAAAAAGTCGGCCCCAGCAGATATTAAAGAGGCCCAAAAATATAATAAAGGTGGATTTACCCACCCAGTTTGAGAAGTCGACCTTGCCAATGAAGAGACACTTCACACGTGCCAGACTTGTATAAATAAAGAGGCCAATGCCTCACTTAAACACACAACTCACTTGCTCATTTTGAGAGACAAGTTCAAATTTGTTGCTGGAGAAGAAGGAGAGAGAGAGTGACGCATATCTGGGAGAGGACTTTCTGTATTAGTTTAAGAGATCTCTTGGCATTGTATTGGTTATCTATATTAAGGAAGTTTTGTTGGGTTTTCTTCCCCTAGAGAGTTTCCGAAGATAAATGTTGTGTCTCTTGTGATTGTGTATTTATTAGTGATCTTGGATTGTGCTATTGTTATCTAATGAAATGCAAACAACTATAATAATGGCTTAAACATCAACATGGTATCAGAGCCAAGTTGAAGGGAGCATCTTTCACAAGTGAAAACCGTCACTGTTGTCGTACATGAAAATTAGGGCTTTTTGATGGTGAAGCTTTTCAGCCCCAAAACCATCTAGAAAAGTGTGCCCTCCCCTAAGGATCAGTTTGGCACTCTCAGCGCACCTTTTCAGTGGCTGGATCTCCTAGAAAGTGAAACCCTAGTTTCACAAAGTACCAAAAGTACTAGAAAACCAGTGTACCAGAAGTACCAAAAGTACCAAAGTACCAGAGGTACCAGAAGCACCAGTCCAGAAATCTGCAGATCAAATTTGGAGGAGCAAAACTTGGATTTTCTCATATCCAAACACACTAGCCTACTCGCCTCAACCAAGCGCACCTCCTGGTAGGTTCAGATTTTTATTTTGAGCACTTTCATTTTTCGGTCATTTTCCTAGCTCCAAGTAAAGATGTCTGCAAGCGTTAAGCTTGTTGACAAGTTAGAAGGAGTGGAAAACTTCCGTGCCTGGAAGTATAGGATTGGCCTCATTCTTGAAGAGAATGACCTAGCAAGATTCGTCAAAGAAGAAGTCTCGGAACTCATCGATGCTGCAGAAAAGGCAAAGCATCAAAAGGACACAATCAGGGCCAAAAGAATCATTGCAGATTCAATCAAAGACCACCTGATTCCTTATGTGTCATCTGAGAAGACCTCGAAAGAAATGTTTGATGCCTTGACCAAACTATATGAAGGAAAGAACATAAATTGGAAGATGAATCTTAGAACTCAACTAAAGAAAACAAGATTGCAGAAAGAAGAAATGATTCAGAAATACTTCTCCAGAATCTCAGAATTCAAAAAACAGCTAGAAGCTATTGGAAATACCATAGACGAAGACGAACTCATAATGACGGCCCTGAATGGTCTCACAAGACCTTGGGATGCTTTCATCCAAACGATATGTGCTAGAACGGAGAAACTAAAGTTTGATAGTCTATGGGAAGAATGCATCCAAGAAGAAACAAGAGTAGTGAATCGTGAAACGTTACTAGCAAGGGATGATGATCAAGCCCTAGCTACTCACACCAAAGGAGGAAGGAAGAAACCCTACTTCCAAAAGGAGACTCATAAAGAGCCTCAACAGTCAAACAAATTCAATCATAAAGAATCTCATCCAAAGAGATTTCAGAAGAAAGGACAACGAAAGGAAGGAGACTACTCATCTGTACAATGATATCATTGTGACAAGATGGGACACATTGCAAAGTTTTGTCCAGCCAGACGAGAAGAATACAAGAGAAAACATAAGAGGCTCCATGCCCATGTAGTCGAAGATGAAGAGCCACCCACAAAGATGATAAGAGAGCAGATCAAAGACCATGTCTTGATCTCGGCCCTCTCAGGATCTGTAACACCTGGAGAGGACACTTGGCTCATTGATAGTGGTGCATCCAAGCACATGACGGGACAAAGAAACATTCTCTCTTGTATCTCAGAAAAGAAGTTTTCTCAGAAAGTGACACTTGGAGATGATTACCAATATCCCATCAAGGGAGTGGGAGAATCAAATCATAAGCTGAATTCAGGGAATTCACTAAAAATGAAGGACGTACTATATGTACCAGGCTTGAAGAAGAACCTACTCTCCATTTCAGCTTTCGAAAAGAAAGGCGTCAAAGTTGCCTTTATAAATGGAGAAGTTCTTATGTGGGCTAAAGAAGAAACCTTAAATGAAGCAATCATCTTTGGAACTGAAGAAAATGGCTTGTATAAACTAAAGGGTCACTTAGAGGCTACCATGACCCACACCATTGAAAACTCATGTGAACATTGGCATAGAAGGTTAACCCACATCAACTACAAGGCACTACCATACATATGCAAAGCAGTCACACGTTTACCAGAACTCAAAGGTGACCATAAAGGCATATGCAATGGATGTGCACAAGGGAAGAACATCAAGAACCCGTTTCTGAAGAGGTACAGCAAGACAGAAGGAGTCCTAGAACTCATCCATTCAGATGTATGTGGCCCAATGCCATCATCCTGCATTAGAGGGTATGTATATTATGTATCATTCATTGATGATTAGTCTCATAAAACCTGGATATATTTCTTGAACACTAAAGATGAAGTGTTCAGCAAGTTCAAGGAATTCAAAGTCTTGATAGAGAACCTCTCTGAAAGGAAGATTAAGATACTCAGGTCAGATAATGGAGGAGAATATACCTCAAAAGAGTTTGTGAATTTCTGCAAAGATGTTGGGATCAAGAGGG
Source organism: Picea abies (assembly GCA_900067695.1). NCBI lineage: Eukaryota > Viridiplantae > Streptophyta > Pinopsida > Pinales > Pinaceae > Picea > Picea abies. The sequence continues at coordinate 7,762 of CBVK0100437339.1, read as the reverse complement.
AGCTCACTACTCCCTATAATCCTCAACAAAACAGTGTAGCTGAACGGAAGAACAAAACCATACTGGAAGCTGTGAAGACTATGATCCATCCTCAAGATCTTCCTATGTGCTTATGGGCAGAAGCAGCAATGGCAGTTGTATATGTGCAAAACTGATTGTCCCATAGTGCACTTGGGCTCAAGACACCGGAAGAGATGTTCACCGGAAAGAAGCCAGAGGTAAGCCATCTCAAAATATTTGGATGTCCAGTGTTTATTCATATACCGAAAGAAAAGAGAAACAAGTTGTACCCTTCAGGAAAGAAGGGAATATTTGTGGGATACTGTGAAGTCTCCAAGGCCTTCAGAATCTATATACCACGTCAACATCACATAGAGATCAGCAGGGATGTGACCTTTGATGAAGATGGAGCGCTCAAGAAATCTAAACTATGCCAGCTTGAAGAGGTATATGAAGAGGAACCCGTAATCCCCAATACTGCAATGAGGGAGTTTCCCAGAACTGCAGAACCAGTGAGGGAAGTCGTAACTTCCCTTGATGAGGAACTTCTAGAAGACCATGATATAGTAGAAGTGCAAGAACCTCCTCAGATGATGATCCTCCATAAAAGAAAGCCATCTTGGGCTAGAGAGCTTATTCAAGATGGAGAGAAGTACGGTGTTCCCCAAGGAACTACGAGACAGGTGAAATGACCAAAGCCATTCTCCAGTTATACAGCTTTGATGTGTGATCCCCTAGAAGAGGAGCCTACCTGCTTTGAAGAAGCCATTCAGAGGAAAGAATGGGCAGATGCCATGACAAAGGAATACCAACCCATAATGAAGAACGAAGTATGGGAAATAGTTCCCAGACCGAAGAATAAAGATGTGGTATCCTCCAGATGGCTCTTCAAAATAAAACATGTTGTTGATGGAAGTATTGAGAAGTATAAAGCAAGATTTGTTGCTCGTGGCTTTTCCCAGAAGGAAGGCATTGATTATGAAGAGACATTCGCTCATGTGGCCAGATACACTTCGATCAGAACCATCATAGCTCTTGCAACTAAGATGAAGTGGAAGTTGCACCAGATGGACGTGAAGACAGCTTTCCTAAACGGTGTTGTCGAAGAGAAAGTGTATATAGAGCAACCTCAAGGATTTGAGGTTGAAGACAGGAAGTCTCATGTCTACAGATTGAAGAAAGCCTTATACGGATTGAAGCAAGCTCCTAGAGCTTGGTATGGCCGTATAGACAATTTCTTGACGAGCTTAGGCTTTACCAAGAGTAAAGCAGACTCTAATCTCTACTTCAAAATCATGAACAATGAGCCAGTGATCTTACTGCTATATTTGGATGACTTATTCATAACTGGAAAAGAAAAGCTCATCACTAAATGTAAAAATAGACTTGCCTCGGAATTTGAAATGAAAGACCTTGGCCTAATGCATTATTTATTAGGTCTTGAGGTATGGCAGAGTCCTGAGAGGATCTTCCTTAACCAAGGGAAGTACACGGTCGAAATCTTGAAGAGATTCGACATGTTGGAATGCAAGCCCATGAATACACCCATGGAAGCGAAGTTGAAGCTGTTGGTCGATACTTCGTCAGAATTGATTGATGCCACACTGTACAGACAGATTATTGGATCGTTGATGTACCTGACGAACACCAGACCAGACATTTGTTTTGCCGTGAACACCTTGAGTCGGTCTCTAGTAGAACCCAGACGTGTTCACCTAGTGGCTACAAAACATGTGATGAGGTACCTTAAGGGTACAATAGATTATGGTCTCAGCTATGATGGAGATCATGATTTCACATTAAATGGATATACTGATGCAGATTGGGCAGGGAGTGTTTCTGAGAGGAAAAGCACTTCAGGATGTTGTTTCAGTTTCGGATCAGCTATGATCTCGTGGCAGAGTAAGAAGCAATCTAGTATTGCTCTCAGCACAGCAGAAGCAGAATACATTGTTGCATGTTCTGCCAGCTGTGAAGCTATATGGCTTCAAAAGTTGTTGACCGACCTATTTGACTTAGAGATGAGAGAAACCTTGATTCTATGTGACAACCAGAGCTGCATAAAAATGACAGAGTATCATGTATTCCACGACAGGTCGAAGCACATAGAGATCTGTTATCATTACATCCGTGACATGGTACAGAGAGGAGCCTTAAAGCTCCAGTACATTAGCACGGATGAACAAGTTGCTGGCATGTTGACCAAGCCCCTATCTCGTGTGAAGTTTGAGTACTTCTGAGATAAGCTTGGCATAGTCCGAAAGGACCTTCCTCGAAAGGGGGAGTAGTTGTTGTGTTCCTTGCTTCTGACCTAGTTGTCAGACGTAAAGCAAGATGAGATGTTCCTTGCTTCTGACCTAGTTGTCAGACGTAAAGCAAGATAAGATGTTCCTTGCTTCTGACCTATTTGTCAGACGTAAAGCAAGTCTAGTTCCCTGCTTCCAACCTGATGGTTGTAACGTAAAGCAGGATGTGTACCTTGCTTCCGACCTGGTGGTTGTGACGTAAAGACAGATAATATGATGAGACTAGCACTGAGCTTCCGGCTGGATAGCTGTGACGTAAAGTCGGTCTAGTATCCTGCTTCCAACCTGACGGTTGTGACGTAAAGCAGGACGAGTATCTTGCTTCCAGCTTGAGTGCTGTGATGTAAAGCAAGACGATGAGATGAGACTAGTACTGTGCTTCCAGCTTAAGAGCTATGACGTAAAGTCAGTCTAGTATCTTGCTTCCAGCTTGAGTGTTTTGACGTAAAGAAAGACATTGAGATGAGACAAGTACTGAGCTTCCAGCTTGACAACTGTGATGTAAGGCCAGTCTTGTATTATGATGAGCCAGCCTTGTGCTATGATGATGATGATGTATTAGTTTTTATACTAATACATATTGATGCAGATGATGATGGCATTCCTTGAGAATGACGATGCTTCCGATGAAGAAAACTTCCGATGATTTATAGATACGCCAATCAGTGTTCCAAGATGATATTGATGATGCTGTCCTCTTACCTACTTGATGTTGTTGATGAAGAATTAAAAGGCTAAAAGCCTACGTTGTAATGTTATTTTATTATGTTAATGAGCAATTAGAAGAAAGGGGTCGAACTCCATGACTAGGAAGATGAACTTAAGTCTTCCATGGGGGTTCTAGAAAGTCAATCTTGACCCAAGAAGATAAGGTCAACTTAACCCAACAAGAGAATAGAAGGTTGACTTAACCTAAGATGGGAATCTTCTAGAAGAATGACTTAACCCAACATGAAAATAGATCTGAACACATGCAAAAACTTAAAAAGGGAAAGAAGACTAATTCGCAACACAAAAAAACCTAGCCGCCTTCTCAAGCACTCATCTAGGGTTTGAGCGACTCACTAAATCAGTTAGTTGCAAGGGTTTCAGGAGGTCGTTGGCTTTGATCTAGGGCTCAATAGAAAGCTCTTGCTCTCTACTATCATTCTACATTGAACGCTCAAGGAGATATTCAGTTCATGCATAGTTCAGATCTGCAATTCAGAGCTGCAGCATACAAGATCAGATCTACAGCATACAATAACAGATCTACAGCATACAATAACAGATCCACAGCATACAAGATACAATAACAGATCCACAGCATACAAGATCAGATCTTCAGTATTCAAGTTCAGATATACAGTATTCAAGTTCAGATCTGCAGTATTCAAGTTCAGATCTACTAGCAGCACAAGCAAAAGGTCTCTAGCCATCCTCTCTCTTTTGTGAATTTTGAACTGTAGCACCCCATTGGGTTTTTGTCCCTGCAAGCTTATTCATTAATAAAGAGGAAGATCTTTTGCTGGGGTTTTCTCCCTCATTGGGTTTCCCTAGGGTAAATCTTTCTGTCCTTGTATGATCTTGATTTTTTACGCTGCTCTTATTCAATTTATTCAGTATTGTGGATTGAAATTTCTTAAGTGTTGAAAAAGAAGCTAAAAGTTCATCTACATATAAATCAAGCTCAAAATTTAACATGGTATCAGAGCTTTGGGTGTAAGGAGCTCATTGTTGCAGCATTTGAGCCTACAAAGATCCAGGAGAAGAGCTTGATCTAGTCCAGCGTAAATCAGATCCATAAAAATGGCATCCTCTTCTATCTCAGTCAGGGCCGAGGACAGACTAGAGGGAGCTTCAAACTTTAATGATTGGAAGCTCAGGGTCATGAATATTTTACAGAAACACGAATTGGATCAGTATGTGACTAATGTGGTAGAGGAGCCAAAATCTAATGCAGGAAGAGCAGCCTTCAAAAGGAATCAGGCCAAGGCAAAGCGTATTATCTTTGACTCAGTCAAAGACAGTAATATGCATGTGATGACCTCCCTCATGACAGCCAAGGAATGTATGGATACTCTAATAAATCTTTATGAGAAGAAGGCTCCTAGCCAAAAGAGGACCCTAAAGCACAAACTTAAATATCTGAAGATGGAGAAGGGAGAATCAGTTACCTCTTTCTGTTCAAGGATAGCACAAATTCGAGATCAGTTACTAGTTGCAGGTGTTACAGTGGATGATGATGCTCTGGTGCAGGCTATTTTTGATGGACCCCCTTCATCTTGGGAAACCTTTATGTCCAGCGTAAGTAGTAGGGAGATCCAGCCTACCTTTGAGGGGTTGTGGCATGACTGTCTGCAGGAAGAAGTCGCATGGCTACAAGGAATGAGCCTCCCAAGGAAGAGCACACTGCATTGGCCGCCAAATTCAAGGGAAGAAGAAAATCCATCTTCCAGAAGAATTTCCAAAAAAACAAAAACACCAAGGGAGTGTTTAAATGTAAGGGCTTTGATATTTCTAGAGTAAAGTGTTATAATTGCAACAAAATGGGACATTTCGCAAAGGATTGTTGGTCCAAGAAGAAAGGGAGTCAGAAGAAAGGGAAGCATCATGCTTCCACTGCTGAATATGAAGAATCAAAGAAGAGACAGAAGGGGTCTCCTTGTGAAAAGGAGAGGAAGAAAGAATATTACCTGGTATCAGCATTGTCTAGTATAGTGATTACAGGAACTAACACATGGCTAGTTGACAGTGGAGGATCAAAACATATGACAGGTTATCAGAACATCCTCTCTAACTTTAGGAAGAGGACTTTCTCAGATCGAGTGGAAATTGGGGATGACAGAAGCTACAGCATTGAAGGAGTGGGTTCCATCTCCTTCCAGGTAGAATCTGGATCTATACTTCACATTGATGAACTCCTATATGTGCCTAGATTGAAGAAAAATCTTCTATCAGTTGCACCTCTTGAGGAAAAGGGTTATTGGGTAACCTTTATGGAGAGAAAAGCACTAATATGGGCCAGGGGCAGCCAGTTGAATTCATCCGAGCCTTTTGGGGTTTGAAGAGGCGGATTATATATAGTGACGGGACAGTTTTTCTAGGCACTTTCTCATGATACATCCAGCTCCAGCGAGTTATGGCATAAGAAGTTCAGCCACTTGCACTACAAAGCGCTTCCAGATCTTCAGACAATGGTAAGTGGTATGCCTTCTATTTCTGCTAATAAAGATGAAGTTTGCAAAGGTTGTTTACTTGGGAAAAATACAAAAAAGTCATTTTCTAACAGTGATAATAGAGCCCAATTTGCCTGGTTCCTCGTCAGATTCCGACAGAGGAATCGTCTGGGGCACATTTTCTAGACTTGGAAGTGCGACACTTTTGGCGGACACATTCAGGATTCCCGAGTGAGCATCAGATCAGATTCAGGGAAACCCTTCCGACCCATTTCCCAGTAGGTCAAGGCGATCATTTTGAGATACTTCTCACCTGATTCTGATGATGGAATCACTAGGGCACAGTTTTCTAGAGAGAGAAGGGCGTATCCCCTAGGGGGATCCATCCGGGGTCCAGACACACCAGCAGAGGGGCCGGTCACTCACAAGGACTAAGAATTAGAGCAGGACACACCATTTGGGACAGTTTCCAGGCCTTTCCGAGAGGTATAGCGACCGGGGTGAACTTTCCAGACTTTCAACAGTTACCGTGCGAGCTGCCATAGTTCCAGCTCATCCTTTGACCCCGTAGTGCTCATTTACTACCGGGTATTATCATTTAGTTTGCTTATTGTATTCCAGCTAAGATCCTTTTGTCTTTTGATCTAGCCGAGTGATTCATTTTATTTAGCCGCATTCGGCATTTGTACTCCGCAGAGATATCATAATATCAACTTTGCAGTCCTTTATCACATTTGTTATTTGTATGATCATTTATATGCTGTAAACAATTAATCCTACACACACATTAGCAATGTTTCCTAGACTACCCAAGTCATGAACATTACAGTGGTATCAGAGCTTTAGTCTTGCCAGCCTATGACTAAAGACGATAAGTGGAGCAGAAGATCCAGATGGTCGTGAGCACGTAGGTGACGAATATGTCACTTACAACAGGCGTAAGGAAAGAAGGCCTAGGCCTGACTTTCCTCCTTTTCCTCTCAGCTCAGAGGAAGAGGAAGAGGCACACAAAGAAGCAAAGAGAAGGGCAGAGCGCGAGGCAGAGAGGATGCTAGGAGACAAATATGAGCGACCAGAGGGTAGTGGCAAGGCCCCCATGGAACCAGAGGTAGCCTTCATGCAGGGTATCAACAATATGTTAGCTAGTCAACGGACCATGTCTCAGTCCTTGGAACAGGTGGTTGATAGATTGGCTATAGTGGGCACCCCAGGCACACAAGCCCCAGATGCAGTACAGGAGAACTCAGGGGCAGGTAGTAGACCCTAATCACCCACTCGCACATACACATCTGTGGGTAGGATTCCCAGACCCTTGTTTCCCAGTTTCCAGAGGGCACCCCCAGTAGCAGCACAATTGTCGATAACACAGAGGTCGCCCACTCATGCAGAGGACATTGCAAAGTATCAGAGGGAGTATGCAACATTGGGTCATGACTTCCATCAGGACATGACCCTAGTCGAGTATTGTAGACTCAGACTCAAGAACCGCCCCAGAGAGCCACAGAGAGGAGGGTCGCAGCAGCAACAGGGACATAACATTGATTTCATCCGGAAAGTTGGTAAACTCACCATACCTTCTTTCCACGGATCGTCCAAATGCACCGCCAAAGCTTGGGTACAAAAGCTAGACACATACTACAAGCTCAATCAGATGACCGAGACATAGGCCATCAGTTCCGCGACCTTACACTTGGAGGGTGAGGCACACAAGTGGTGGTATCATGGATTGGTGACATTGGGTCATAGTCGCATCACCTCCTATAGGGAGTTCACAAAGAGACTCATGGATAGGTTTGACAGGAAGGATCCCGAGATCCACTTCAGGGATCTAGCCTAGTTGAGACAAACTAACACAGCAGAGGCGTTCATCACGGAGTTTCAGTGGGTAGTTGTGGCAGTAACAGATATATCAGAGCCCAAGCAGATCATGCTATTCACAAAGGGGCTCACAAAGCCTTTGAGAGGATGGGCGAAGGCATACAGGCCGCCCAACTTGCAGGATGCCATCCTACGCACTCGAGATTTGGCAGACTCGGTGCCAAAGACTAAACCCTTTTCCAAACCCTTCGTAACCCAGAAGGATCAAGACAGGAAGCCATTCCAGAGAGAATGGAAGGGCAAGGAGAAGTTGGATGATGAGACAAGGCAAGAGCTTATTAGGAAGAAGCTTTGCTTCAACTGCAAAGTGTTGAAATAATGTAACTGCGAAGAGCATTCTTATTATTTTGTTATTGGATTAAATCCCCATTGTGGATTAATCATGTTATTATTATTATTGTTGTTATTGGATTAATCCCC
>CBVK0100437338.1:0-11800 GCA_900067695.1 Picea abies | reverse complement strand
AAGGGTAATGAATATATTCTACTTTGTGTCGCAACACAACGATGAACAAGATGCATGCAACTGCGACCACAACATAATGACCTAAGACGCACATCAAGTATCCAAAAGCAAAGAACGACAATCAACCGACAATAAAAATAAGACTGACTACCTGCCCATCCTACCCTGCAATGGTTAGGACCTCTAGGACACATAAGCAATGCTCAAGCCCAGGTTCCCATTGATTTTGACCATTTAAGGTCTCACGGCTAGTGACTATTCTGAGGAACAAGGAGGTGTCTACATCCCACTAGCGCAATCAAACCAAGCAACTAGCTAAATCAATAACATCGTTGATCATCCAATTCATCAATCCAAACCATCAATTAACCAAGGTGCAAGGGTTTCCCCTCTTCGTTATCAATCATCATCAACATTTAAATTCATGGCGTGTAAGATTCCAATCACATAAATGCAACCATCTGTCACATTAAAATTCATTTGGTCCAAGAAGTCTAATATCCATATAATCATTCATTACAACATAAATTCACTGTGCGCAAGAAGTCTACTGTCTAAATGATCAAGAATCAACATTTCTCCAAGGCGCATGACTGATCTAATCATTGAATTCAACCATAATCAACGTGAAGAAAATGTTTACGAGAACTGTCACTACCAATAGTCATAGAGAAATTCTATGTGTTTTGTTTATTATTTTTCTTTTAAGTATCTAAACTAACACTTAACTAGATGATGCTTATAACAAGATAATAATGTTTAAGTTTTCCTTATCATACAGTTCAAGAGTAAGAATATCATTATTATTGTGAATCATCTAATTTCATTGATCACTCTTCCAGCATTAACACTCATTAAAAAAAAAGCTTCACAGTTCTTCTATCTTAAACGAGAAGCACACAAATATGCAATCATAACAACAATTAGGTGTACAAATTGGAAGATTTAAATGATTGAATTACCTTCCTACTTAAGGACTTACCCAATCAATTTGCAGTTAGTGGTACATTTTATTCATTTAGTACTCTTCCTCTCTATAAAATCTCCTCCAACCTACACATAATACCCATTTCTGTTCTAGAACCTTATATAGATAAGGGAGTTTCTTACACCCAACTGTTAGATAAATAGCATCCATCACAACAATTTTCCTTAATAACTAAAATTTCCATCTCACGCATACATCTAAAATAACGGAGATTTAAGGATACAAAGGAAGTAATCCCCTTCATCATTGAATGACACCAGTTCCAAGGTAAGAAGGGTGGAATAAAATATATTTTTACCAATTGGTTTCAAAGGTGAAAAGTAATAAATTTTTCATAGAAACACGTGGAGAAGGTTGTTGGAAGAAAAATTAAAAGGAGGAAATTCTTTGAATAGTAAACAAGTCAAGGAAGAGTATCTAGCTAGGGAAGATTCCCCCTATTTTTTGCCAGTTAAGAAGTGATATTCGCACCAGAATTTGGTACATGCACACTTCCCTTAAAGGTTAATGTAATTCAGTCCCTGAGACTTGGTAATATAAATATTCTATCTAAAAGGAAAAAATTTAACTCACTGTCATAAACATTAAAGGTGTTGAGGCTTCTAGCATGGGGTGAAATCGATGCTCTTCACCTCAGCATCCACAGACCCACCAATTGATAGTTACCATACCACTGCCTTTACCCATGCATGCTTGAATGCCAGTCGTGGTTTGTACAACAACGTTTATAACACATGGACTGGCCTACCTTTACACAGCACGCCCTACCTTTAAAACGCATGGACTGGCAGGGTGGATGGCTTTAAAAATTTCATGGTGCAATTACTGGAACCCATTAAAGATGTTGCGGGTAAACTGGGTGAAAACGCCCTTAAATTAAGTGACAGCCTCCAGTTATAACACTACTCCTTCTAGCCAAAATATCGCTATCCGTGTGTGTAAATGAAGGAATATGGGTGAGTGTTATGCAACCAGTTTTAACATTGGGTAGATACATGTGTAATCTCACCATTGGATAGGTTAAATTCAAACCAAAGTAAAGAAAACTGTCGACACAACGTTAATCCAATCCAGTACCATTTTAATCGCAGAGATAAAGTAATCTTTTCTGTTGAAATTACAGGCACAAGAAAATCACTGTCCAGAAAAGTAACATAGACAGGATTTGTTATAGATTTTTCAATAATTTAAATCATAGCAATTCCCAGTCCAAAAACTAAATTCACTGATAGAAATAACAAATGCTTTTTTTTTTTGTGTGTGTGTGTGTGTTCAATTCCAGCATGCAAATTACCTGGACACAGACAGGGAATGGAGTTGTTTTCACATTTCAAGGATATCAACACCAAGCTAATAAAAATTTCATCCAAGATCATCACTGGGTTAAAATTGATCCCTCCAAAATACACATGAGGTAAATATGAGACAACACGAGATAAAAACAACCGAGGAAAAATTTACACAAAAAATACAATCAATGCCAAGCTAGCACTAAGGAAACATTTACACAACAAATACAGTCAATGCGAAGCTAACACCGAGGGAAAAATTTACATAGAAATTACATGGTTTAACACAGAAAGGGGACAGTAAGTCGATCGATAAAAATATTAAAAATTTCAACCACAGGCCAGAAAGAAAAACACAAATTGCTTGCGCAATACTAGGATACCATTACACGTCAGAAAAAACTTCCTCCAAGAACAACATGGGTTAAGTTGATCCACCAAGTAAAGAAGGGGTAAACGAGACAATGATGAACCTAACCCAGCCGAGGGTGAAGAACAACTTCGCCAACAATCATGTTGGCAGAGTTAGACAATCGCTTCAAGGCACGATACAATAACTACTGAGGACAACATTAGAGGTAGCCGACAGATGGGATCATCCTTTGCTTCACCATCCTCGCACAAAAAAGCAAGGCGTTGAGATCCATAGGTATTTTAACGCTAAGGTGACGACCGTAGATCACGCTCCTGGCTGACTGCTCAAGCGAGGACTGGTGAGCTAGGGATGAGGGTTAAACAACCTCAAGGTCACAAACTACACACAGGGCAGTCGTGACATGCGAGAAAACAAGGCCAAAGGAGACGACAACCAAGGAGCTAGGCTAAGAAAATTCAGCTCTATCAAGCCAAACATCCAATCTACTTACATAATCAATCATGCATATTCAATCATAAAGCCTACAACATTCTACCATTCAAATGAAGGAAGCATACCGTTTCCTGTTCGCCCGCTCCGATTGGCGTCCCACGCTCTGTGAAACTCCCGCTCGCCGACCGTCGAGACTACATCGGTACCTCCTAGCCAACGCTAGGGGTACTCTTCTTCCCCCTTAGCCCCCTGAGCCGCAAAGGGGCCATGCACACTGTCTAGAGATTACGTCTAGCTCCCAGCTCACCTCGCAAGGTCGAGCTACCACTCCTCTCCGAGCTGGGTATCCCAACTCCCACAAGTAAATCAGTCAAGTCGATATTTCTGCAGCGTAACGTTACACAAACAGATGATCCCCTTTCCTCCTTCTCCTCCCTTTCTTTTATAGAGTTTCAAACTTTCTTTCTTTCCTTAAATCTCATTTAATTAAAGTTTTAATAATAAATTCTCAAAAATTCCTCTCTGTACAAGTGTCCCGCATCCCCTACAATCCTCCATGAATTAATTTCTTTAATTAAGTAATTATCTTTATTTCCCTCACCCACCTAGAGTTACTCCTAGAATCACTCCTAGGTGTACCTAGATTCCCTTACAGGTTTTAAAGGCTTTCCCTAATATGAAATTGCTAATTCAGTTCAAAATTAGAAAGCTGTTAAATGTGGATTCCTTACTAAGTTGACTTCTCGCTATTTCCCTCAAGTTCCCCTTTTCCCCCTTTTATGTTAACTCTTTTCCCTAGTTTCCTATTTTATTTTTATTTTCCCTCTTTCCTCTTTTTACTTAGAACTAAAAAGGCAGGTGTGGAATATAACCCCTTTTCCCTTTTATCATTAATTTAGTATCTTTTAAATTATCAAATGATAAAATAATTAATTCCCTCTTTACTTTTTATCCACAGATTTTATTTCTTATGAATAATTTAATTCTTACTCCCTCCATATTAAAAATTTTTATAAAGACCATAATCATTACTCAAGTGGTTTTTATTTTAAATTTTATTATTTTATTTCATTTTATCTTTTTTTTTTTAATTATTATTATTATTATTATTTTTTTAAAGGTAGACAAAATTTTACCCCTAGCGAAATTTTAGACTTAGAACTTAGATTTTGTACTGGGTGACATTTAATTAGGGAAATTGTTTTTTTTTAATTTCTTAACCTGTTATTTGCCTTAATTCCATCTAGGATCATCCCTCTATCATCGTCAATGCGATGTGCCCTTCAGGATGCACTAGGTACTCCAAGGGTGCCACTCGCCTCATATGTTCTCTTGCGCGACGTTCCCTTCAAGCGCACTATGTGCTCCAAGGGTGCCACTCGCCTCTTAACTAATTTGTAGACATCAATAACCCCTTTAGTCAACACTCCGCTAGGTGAACTTGTGGGAGACTAAGGGCTTCTAAGGAATAAGGCCCCTGCCTTATTGTGCGCCCCTTAGAATCATCGTGAGCGACTGTCGTAGTCTTCCCTCACAACATCGTGCACCCTCTCAAACTAGGTAATCATTAACCTATAGTTCGAGCCATGGCAAGAGTGCTAGTAGGTTGTGGCAGGGCTGTTGTCCACACCTCTCCCTCAACATCTCTAGTAGTCGTGTGTGACCCCTTTACTCCATATGTGAGTCTGGTCAGCAAGCTATCGTCAGCCTACATCATCAACAAATCATGCTAGAACATATGCATATCATATCATCTAGTCAGATGCACTAATATCACAGTAAAACAATCAAACCCCAATGGCACACTCCCTGAGTCGATCCGGAGTCCAAGGGGTTCCATTGATGCCTCCGCATCTTCAAGGTCTAAAACCCTGCACACTCAGTAAAACCGATTCAATAGCACCTGTCTATGTCAAAGTGGTAATACAACATGTCATCATCCCATAATGCCTCATAATCAAAATCAAAATTTTTAATAGCATAATAATCTGGATCACTTGCGAGCAAGTGTTCTCAAAGAATAAGTTTTCTCACTGCACCAAAGTGGGATGTTACATACACCCCCTCTTGGTCTAAACTTCTTCCCGAAGTTTCATAGTATATAAGCTGAAATAAAATGTATCATAGTATCATATGTCTATCTATTAACAAAAATGGAAACTGCTGGCGCATATCATATGCATCCTCCCAAGTCATCGAGTGCGGACTATAATTGTCCCACTAGACCTTGACCTAATCCATTGTTTGACGTCGTAGCTGTCGAACGTAATGATCCAAAATGCGGATCGGCTCAGCCATGAGCACCCCCTCGTCCGATACCTGAAAGGAAATCATGTCAATAACATGTGTAGGATCACTAATATAATGTCTCAAAATAGATACATGAAAAACATCGTGCATATGCCTCAAGGAATCAGGCAAGGCTAGTCGATAGGCCACGTGCCCCTTTCTGTCCACAATATCGAAGGGTCCCATGAACCTAGGAGAGAGTTTATCTCCCTTTCCAAACTTGATCGAACTCTTATGCGGTTTAACCTGCAAGAAGNNNTCCAAACTTGATCGAACTCTTATGCGGTTTAACCTGCAAGAAGACTCGATTGCCGATCTCGTAACTACGGTCGACATGACGCGCATCGACATAACTCTTCTGTTGATCCCGTGCTTCTTTAATCCTTTGTCTTATTGTTTGAATTTTCTCTTCCATTTCTTGGATCGCTTCTGGTCCCACCAGGACCCTATCTTCAATCTGATCCCAACTCAAAGGTGTCTGACACGGTCACCCATAAAGAAACTCAAAAGGTGCCATCTTAATGGTTCTCTGGTAACTATTGTTGTAAGCGAACTCCACTAGTGGAAAGAATTCTTCCCAACGCTTTTGTTTTTCCATCACATACATGCGCAACATGTCCTCCAAGGTTTGGTTCATTCATTCGATCTGTCCATCAGTCTCTAGATGATACGCAATACTAAATTTAAGTTGGGTTCCCAAGGCCTCTTGGAAACTCGTCCAAAATCGTCCAGTAAACATTGATCCTCGATCAGATATAATCCTCTTAGGCACGCCATGCAGCCTCACAATCTCGCTGATGAAAACTCTAGCTATGTCAGGTGCCTGATACGTCATACGCATAGGAATAAAGTGAGCACTCTTTGTTAGAGTGTCTACTACTACAAAAATTGAGTCATGTCTCCTTGTCGTCAGTGGCAATCCAACAATAAAATCCATCAAAATAACCTCCCATTTCAATTCTGGAATAGCATGTGGTTGTAGTAATCCTGCTGGGTGTCTATGTTCAGCCTTTACCTACTGACATTCTAGACATCTGGCTACATAGTTGACTATGTCGGCCTTCATTCCCTTCCAGAAGAATAAGGGTTTAAGGTCTTCCCTCATCTTCGTGACTCCCAGATGAGCCATGTATAATACTTTACAAGCCTCGCTTAGGATCAACATCCTCAACTCCTCGTTTGGCAGTATGTAGACCCAAATTTTAATCCTCAATAAGCCATCACTATCAAATGAAAAACCCTCAAATCATGGTACCATCATTGTTTTTTGTCCGATAAAACCCTCGACCTCTTTGTACCAGTCATCGTCATGTTGTAAAGTTAGAATCTTTTCATGTAGATTCATCTGAAGAGGCAACACCGAAAAGACGTGTGGTCTCTAACTCAATGCATCTGCCACTCGGCTCACTGTTCCTTTTATGTAGGTAATCTCGAATTCGCACTCGCTAAGCAATTCTGACCAACATCACTGCTATGCATTCAAGTCATTTTGCTTAAATATGTGTTGTAGTCCACAATGGTCAGTCTCTAGTTCAAATTTTTGTCCCACAAGGTAGTGTCTCCAAACCTTCAAGGCATAAACGATGGCTAATAACTCTCAATCATGCATGGTGTGGTTCTCCTCATGCCTTCTCAGTTTCCTCAAAATGTAAGCAATCACTCGTCCGTCTTGCATCAAGACTCCGCCTAAGCCTTCCTTGGATTCATCAGTGCATACCAAGAAGTCTGCGTCCATGTTAGGGACCTTTATTATTGGTGCAGTTCTCAACAATTCCTTGAGCCTCCGAAACTTCTTCTTCTACAACTCCATGATCGGATTTGCTATATTTGAAAATCCCTCGATGAACTGTCGATAGTATCCTTCTAAACCCATGAAGCTACGCACTTTCGAGACATTAGTAGGCACAGGCCATTCCATAATAACCTCGAACTTGGTTGGATCCACGGTGATGCCTTCGCCGGAGATGACATGCCCTAAGTAGTGAATATTTGATTGATAAAATGAGCATTTGGACAACCTCTCATACAATTTGTGCTCTCGCAGACACTGTAGTACCAAGCGCAAGTGCTTGTCATGCTCCTCCATCATCTGAGAGTAGATCAAAATATCATCAATGAACACTTGGATGAACTTGTCCAAGTACTCATGGAACACCCCGTTCATCAAACTCATAAATACCCCTGGGGTGTTTGTCAGTCCATACGGTAAAATAGTAAACTCGTAGTGTCCAAACCTTGTCTTAAAGGAAGTTTTAAGGATGTCATCCTCCTTGATCCACAACTAGTGATACCGTGATCACAAATCGATCTTAGAGAACACCATCGCACCCTTCATTTGATCGAACAAATCATCAATTCTCGACAATGGACACTGATTCTTGATCGTAGCCTTGTTCATTTGATGGTAGTCAATGCAAAGACTCCACAATCCATCCTTCTTTTCTATGAAAACAATAGGTGCACCCCACAGTGACACACTAGGATGTATCAAACCCAAGTCCAACAACTCCTTCAGTTGCATTTTCAACTCTTGTAACTCCGGAGTTGGCATCCGATAAGGTGTTCTTGCTATCGGTTCATTCCTCGGTTTTAGGTCTATGGTAAACCCCAATTCTCTCTCCGGTAGCATCCCAGGTAATTCCTTCAGAAAGATGTCTACAAACTCTCTCACCACCAGAAGGTGTCCTAGACCTTTCGCTACTCCCTTCTCATTTAACGCAAGGATTGCATAAATGTTGCACCCCTTGCGCATGCTCTTCCGTATCTATAAGGAAGAGACGAACCTCAGGGAAACTCCTTGGTTTCATCCTACAATCACACGTCTCTGTCCCTCGTCATTGACCAAGCTCAATTGTTTTGTCTTACAGTTGAGTATCGCCTCAAGAGATTCCAACTAGTCCATACCAAACACAACGTCATAAGATCCTAAGATCGTGACGTGCAGGTTGGTCCTGGTGACAACTCTCCCAGGTTAAGGATACAACTCATAACCCTTCCTCCAACCTTATGTTTGGCTCATGAATCCATCTCCATGAAGCTAAACTCATCCTGTTCGACTGCCTTTACCTTAATCCTTTTTAGCACTGTACCAGAAATGAAACCTTCAGTGGCACCGGGATCTATCAAAATACTAAGGGTCTAGTCAGCGACGGTACTTGTCGTCTCAAGCACAGTCAACTGGTGCTCTGCCTAGTGGTTATTCACTACTACATGAATCTGATGGGCCTTTCCCATATCTCCCATGGTAGTGGGTCCAACTGATTCGGATTCTCTGGTCCTCTCCACAGGGCAGTTGCATGGTAGTATGGCTCCCCACACGTCCAACACCCCTTCTTCAATCCATTACTTCTAGTAACCTGAAGTCGAAGATGAATTCTCATAATAAGGCCCAACTTTAACTGCTTGACCTTAAGGTTCTAGGGAACTTGGTGTGGAGCATAACAAAGCAACTCCAAAACGGGCCTCATACTCGGGCACCAAGTGGCTTACCTCATTGCAAGGTGTCGAACTCATTGAGCTGATGCTCAATGAATTCCTTAGAACATACCTCTCCTAGAACCGTCTCTCAAAAAATTCCCATGACATGTCGCCGATGGCCAGGTTAAATAGGGGCAGGAGCATCTTCCTCCATAAGAGAGTGCTCCCCTTCAGTTGAAAGGCCATCCAATGGACCTTCATGCTGGAGGTCATAAACATGAAGTGTGAAGCACATGCCTTGCTCTAGAACTATGATTCGATGACACCACCGTCCGTGATACTCATGGATGCTAGAACTCATCTCTCTCGAGATCTCTGAGGATGCTAACGGTACTAGCTAAAGCGCGATGTGGACCCTCAAGGGCACCCTCTAAATGTGATCTCCACAAGGACAAGTTAAGGTTTTTACTTAACACACAGGTTAATACTCACGGGTTTATGGCAGTGGAAAAATTGGCAATCCACAGTCGTAGGGTTGAACCCACTCTGATACCACATGTGACAACCTCCCATTTTGTACATCAACAAACCTCTTATAACAAGTGCATTTTTTTTTTTTTTTTTTTTTTGTGCACGTGTGTACAAGGGTAATAAATATATTCTACTCTACATCGCAACACAATGACAAACAAGACGCATGCAACTGCGACCACAACATAACAACCTAAGACACACATTGATGCTGACCGCACTCCTCGGAATACGATCACCTCACCAGGACCTTCTTTCCTCTCGGCCCGAAGAGTATAACTGCTCTTCTATCTTCCAATTGGAAGATCTGCACCCACAGTTCTTGTCTCACGATCCTCTTTGCTTATGTTTCAGAGGATCGAAACTTTGCGCTTCACGAGTTCTCTATCGATCCACTGGGCTCTCGAATTCCTGAGACCTGATGTGTCGGTCAACACTAACTTCACTCCTTTCCTATAGAGGCTTCGGTCCTATCGCACCTTCGTAGCTTGCAACCCCAACCTTCAGATTTCTAATCTCCGAGAGTCGATGCACCGAGGTGCCAATGTTGATCCCTCGTGATTTCGCCTCTCGCAAGTTCAAGTGTCTCGCTCTCCGACTCCCAAGACCCGAGATGCCGAGACTCCAATGAGCTCGCTCCTTCGTCTCCTCGCGAGCTCACCACTCGCGAGACCAATCTCTTTGCCCTTCAATCCCCGAGACCTGATGTCCTGAGATTACCTGCCACGTCAACCCTCTTATGGTCCCCACGATGTACGAATTCCTTGAAACTTCGCACTTCACGATCTCGCGATTACCTTTATGTAAAACTTTAGGAGTCTTACCTCACAAACTCTTGATAGGCCTGATCCACGAGTAGAGTCACACTCCTCATGATCCAAATTGATGCTCCTACCCTCCTGAGCTTCAAACTTTCTCCGCAAATTCACTGTGATCTCCTGGGACCTCCGCAAGGTCCCACACTTCAGATTCTCACGACTTCTTGTCGGAGAACTCTGATGGCTCATTCAAAGTGCGATTTGGAACAAGCACTTACTTCATGAAGTCCTGTCCAACTGTACGCAAGTTTCCAGCACTTGCTCGAACACTCCTAGCATAGCCTCTCTGTGTAGTCCTTCGATGAATTCAAAGGCTTATCTCTCCTGAGCTTCACAACTTCAAGTCCGTTAGGACGAACTCCTTGCACGCACCTTTTGCAGCAACTCTTCAACCATGACTAGGTGATGAAGTCTCTGATCCTGCGCACTCCTACAACAGAAATCCTTCACTCTTTGCTCAGAATCGCAACTCTGATTCTTCGACTAGCCTGCGCATGCCTTGCATGGCTCTGTGCTCAACTCACACCTCGAGGAACTTAGAACAAAAGTTATCCCTACTTGAACCCTACAGTCACGCACTCCTTGCGGACAAATTCAACTGCTCTCCTTGCAGGAATTCTCTGGTCCAAGCTAGAGAAACAATTGAAACTAATTCCTTAAGTTCCCCAACTTCACTTCAACTATGAAATCACATACACAGCACACAAAAGCAAATGTATGACAGAAAGCAAACATTCATGAGCATAATATCATCAATACATAGAGAATAACACAACCATGAAATTGAATCAAAGCCTTCTTATTAATTCAATATATGTACATGGAAGTTCTTCATACACTTCTCTGCTCTGCTCTCCTGAATGTTCTCAATGATAATAATGTTACAATGTACAAAGGAGGGTGTCTATATCCCGTTTCCCTCTCGAGCTCTAAGCTATCAAATCTAGAATTAAATTTGCATCTAACTTTACATTAAATCTATTAAATGCCTCATCTACCTAAGGACGTGAGCTTATCCACTCAAGGTCCATTACAATGTACAAGTGCGCTTCATTAACTCTACACATTTATGTTTGGCGCAACAATATCAAGGTGCTTTCAAAAAGAAATTTGTGTTGGCTTGTCCAGCTGTCTTTTCTGCTTCCGCGCTGGCTCGTTTGACGTGGGCGATGCTCCTGCATCATACTCCCTCGCTTGAAAATTTTCATGGGCTCCTATCCATGAGCTCCTGCACAGTCTGTCCATGCTTTTGGATCATCACTTCACTTTCCCAGCTGGCATCCTCCACTGGGTGGTTCTTCCATTTGACCAGATACTCAAAATATTGCTTTTGTCTGGTCTTTCTGCCCACTTGCTTGTCTAGTATGCATTCCATCTGCGACTTTTTTGCTACTGGTAACTGCTTCACCCACTGGACTCCTGGTTGCTCATTACTCCTAGCTCCTGCTTCTTTGGCCTTATATGGGTATAAATCCACGATATTGAATATCGGAGATATCCCGATGTCATCCAACAACTCAATCTCATAAGCATTTTCTCCGAACTTCTTCAGGACTCTGCACGGTCTGATTTTTTTCATCTTCAGCTTATTGTATGTTCCCCTTGGGAACCTTTCCTTCCTCAAATGTGCCAGAACAAGATCCCCAAGTGAGATCGGAAG
>CBVK0100437337.1:0-11801 GCA_900067695.1 Picea abies | reverse complement strand
TAATTAAAGAAGAAGACCTACAAGTCCTCCTACTCCAGGAGACAAAAAGGAAGGACACTGATATCCTTTAGGATAGCAGTTACTTCTGGAGAACATGTAAAGGCGCAGCAGTTAATGCAAGAGGAGCCTCGGGGGGGATCTGCACCCTATGGAATCCTAATATCTTCTCTCTCCAATCCAGGAACTACGATTCACATTAAAACTTCACTTCTTCATCTACCAATAGGTAAGACTCTGAATATTATCAATGTTTATATTCCTGCAATCTATCATGAAAAACTTGACTACTAGTCCTCCCTTCAAAACCTCCAAGATAGTCTTGACGTCAAAGATATCATAATAGCTAGAGACCTCAACACTACCCTCCACCATAAAGAAAAAAAAGGGAGATCTCGAGTACAAGACCCCACTCGTGAGAATCTCGAGGATCTTATATCCTCCTTTCACCTACTTGATATAAATCCCTTTAACGGTCGCTTCACTTGGTCAAACAGATGGCTCAGACTGGGGCACATCACTTCTCATCTGGATCAGTTTCTCTTAAGTAGCTCCTTCCTTGACGATTCCTTTATAACCTACTCTCGCATTCTACCCTGGACTAGTTCAGATCACAGACCTATCACCCTCAGCCTCTCCCCCTTAATAATCTTGGCCCCATCCCCTTCAGATTCAACCCCCTGTGGATTTCAGTTATAATCTTGGCCCCATCCCCTTCAGATTCAACCCCCTGTGGATTTCAGTTCCTTGCTCTTTTTACACTATCTTAGATGCCTAGAATTGTTGGATTAAAGGCTCTCCAAACTATATTTGGGAACAGAAATTAAAAAGAGTCAAGACGGCCCTAAATCACTGGGTGAAGAGCAACAAAGAAAAAGAACAAGAAGCAAAAAACAAGAAAATTAAGGAAATGGAAGAAAACAAATTGGTATTGGAAGAGGGAGCTACCACACACTCTCTTCTCCTCAAAGAGTAGAAAGACTTCATTGAATATCAAAAAATCCTTCATGAGGAAGAGGAAACTTGGAGGCTCAAATCTTAGAGTCTTTGGCTAAATTCAGGAGACAGAAACATGAAATTCTTTCAGAGACAAACCAAAGCTAGACTCTAGAGGAACAAAGTGAAGGAAATCACAAAATAAGATGGCACAAAAACTGATGACTTCCACCAGATACAAGCAGAATCCAAACTCCATTTTTAACAACTTCTAACTGAGGACGACATTACAGACCTCAACATCCAAGAGAATCTGTTGTTAAACATCCCGAACGTTGTCAATCAGGAGGATAACACCAATATAAATCAGGAAGTTACATAAAAATAACTCCATGAGGCCTTGTTCCAACTTCACCCAGACAAAGCTCCAAGACCAGATGGCTTCAGCGCACATTTTTACCAAAAGTGTTGGCATATAATTAAAAGAGATCTTAAGAGGATGATACAGTATGCTCAGAAATCCACAAAGTTGGGTGGTAGTAC
The DNA here is from genome assembly GCA_900067695.1 of Picea abies. Lineage (NCBI taxonomy): Eukaryota > Viridiplantae > Streptophyta > Pinopsida > Pinales > Pinaceae > Picea > Picea abies. The sequence goes on along the minus strand of CBVK0100437337.1, from coordinate 10,325 downwards.
AAATTCCACTTTCTTGTCCCTTATCCCAAAGGATTCGAACCCTTCCTCCTTCTCCAGATTTAGACCCATTTCACTATGCAATGTCTCTTATAAGCTCATTACTAAAGTCATAGCCAATAGAATCAAGCATCTCCTGCATAAGCTCATCTCTCCAAACCAAATTGGATTTGTCGAAAAAAGACAAATGGTTGACAACATCATACTAGTTCAAGAAGCCATACACTCCAGCATGGACTGAGGAGACCAAGGAATGATTATCAAAATTGATATGGCCAATGCTTTTGACAGGGTAAGGCACACCTTTTTGCTTGTAGATTTAAAGAAATTTGGTTTTAGCTCTGATTTCATAGCTTGGGTCTCATGCTATATTTCCTCACCTTGGATAGCCCCTCTGATCAATGGATGCCCGACAAGCTTCTTCAAAATATCCAGAGCGATAAGGAAAGGTTGTCTACTTTCCCCCTTCCTCTACATAATCATGGCCGAAACCCTTGGTAGGCAATTGGAAAAAGACCGAACCTCCAAAGTCATTCCCGACATCAAAATAGCTCAAGGGGTGAAGAGAATAAATCACTCTGAATTTGTTGATGACACTCTCCTCATTGGAGGCACCTCCATTTTCATGGCCAAGAGATTCAAAACTTCCCTAGAAAACTTCACCCAAGCCTCGAGAGCTCTCATAAATAGTGCCAAATCCAATGTCTATGCTTGGAACACTCCTGTAAGAACTGCTCGCCTAATAGAAAACATCTTTCATTTTCCTCTTATTGAAAACTGGCAAACCTTCAGATACCTTGGCATTCCAATTTGTCTCAAATCTCTTCCAAACTTAGCCTGGACTCAAATTCTCGAAAATCTCAAAAACAAGTTGGATCATTGGGGAGCCTTTTGGCTCAATTTGGTAGGACATACTGTGTTAATAAAATCAGTTATTTCTGCTCTCCCCATTTTTCAATTCTCCTCTCTCCTTGCTCCTCAAAATGTTAAATCTTCAATCTCTAGCCTCCCTCGACACTTTCTCTAGGAAGGAGGAAAAACAGATAAGAAAAAATTCCATCTAATAAAGTGGGATATTGTAAAGCATCCCAAGGAAAACAAAGGTCTGGGCATCAAAGATCCTATCCTTTCCAACTTGGTAATAGGAGAAAAAATTATCTGGAACCTTGTTTCGGGAAGGAACAACTGGTGGAAGTAAGTCCTTAAAAACAATATCTAGTTGGGGAAAAACTTAGATGTTTATATCAACACCACTCCCTAAACAGTGGATCGCCAATAGGGAAGCTTCTTTCTACCTCCATCCCTCTCATACAAAGCCAACTCACCTGGACTCCTGGAAATGGTTGAAAGATTCTGATAGGAGAAGATAGCATCATGGGCAAGCAACCTCTCTGGCAGCATATGCATCTAGGACCACTCATCAATTGTCTTGACATGCAAGGCAAGAAGCATATCTCAGATATTTCCTCCTGGAATGCAGACATGGGAGATTAGATAGGATGGAATTTGCAAAATATTCCAAGCAATCTCCAAGACGCAGCGCATCATATACAAACTCTACTAAAAGGTTGCGCCCCCATACATACCACCTTAAAAGATCAGAGAGGATGGGGAAACAACATCTACTTTGTTAAGCAAGGTTATTCGTAACACCTTTCCCAAACTAATCTCCCCCCAAAAGAAAAACTGTGGAATTTTCTTTGGACCAATGATAGTCCACCCAAAGTAAATTCCTTTTGTTGGATATTGGCCCATGGAAAATTGCTAACAAGAGAAAATCTGCTTAAAATAAACATCCATGGGCCCTTCAGATGTGAGCTCTATGGCAAGGCTTTGGAAACCTCTCAACACATCTTTCTTCTTTTCCCGTTCACTATCACAGTGTGGAAAATAGCTCTTCAACGCCTCCACTCAAGAATCAGATGGCCAGTCCAACCCAGAGATCTCTTTTCAGATTGGTCCTCCTGTTATTGGGGCACCTTCAAGAATAACCCACTCTTCAAAGCCTTACCCAAGTACATTTGTTGGAAAATTTGGCTCGCCAGAAATCGAATCATCTTCTCCAACCTTCGCTCTCCCCTAGATCTTGTAGCTAAAAAAGTTGTAGGCCTCCTAGATGAATTATTTCTTTCCAATCCCAAAACCTTCTCTTTCACCCCCTCCTCCACTATATAATCGGACTGGATCTGCTCTTTTTTCCTCTCCCCCTCTCCCTCAAACCATTCCCCTTCTCCCTCTAGAACCTCCTGGCAGCTTCATGAAGATACTAAGTACCTTTGCTGGTGCAATAAGCAACAGACCCACATTCTCTATTTCGATGGAGACTCAAAAGGAAACATTGGGGTGACAGGAGAGGTAGGGGTGATCATATGCCCACGAGGAAATCAAGTTCTCTCTTTTCATTGGAACCTACGCATCGCTACAAATAACTAAGCTGAAGCCTATGCTCTATACCAAGGACTTCACCTCACCAAAAGCAAGAACATACACTCCCTTTCAGCAATTGGGGACACCAAAATAATCATAGGACATATACGTAAAGGGTCCCACCCCCCAAATCTACACTTAAAATCCATTCTCCAAATAATTTCGACAACTCTCAAGCTCTTCCACAATATCTCCCTTTTCCATGTCCTCCGACAGAATAATCATCTGGTCGATGCTCAAGAAAATCTGGAAATTGATCTGGAGAAAGGATCTTTAGTGGTTAATGGACTTACCCTCTACATGCCCATACCATGACTTTAGAATTCTGGCAATCAGCTCCTCTTCCCACTCAACACTTCGTCTGGGACATGGTGGTGAATTGGGACACGATCTGGGTCATTTTTTCGTCCGATATCAAAGCCCTTCCTTCGAAACCTATCCACCCTCCCCCTCACCTCATCACGTGGATTTGCAACCCCCTCCACCTGCCCCACCTTACCTCTTGACACCTTGGCACCCGCTCCCTCACTTCAGTGTGTGTCCTGTGGCACCTTATCTATCCCTCCCATGACTTGGGAAGTCTTTTCGATGTACCTTGGACAACTCCTGTGCGTGGAAGCAAAAACTGGAGTGAGGCGAGCCTATTCAACATGACGTCCAGAGCGTACTGTGCATTAAGTTCAGGCAAGGTGAAGGATCCCAGCATCAGAAACGATCATGGCTTCAATTCATGGAAAATCCTGGGAAATTGGTTAAGTTCCCTGAATCAATCAAGGATGAGGGAGCATATTATAATAGGAGTGGCTCATCTTGCTGGAAATATCATCCCTGCGAAGAAAAGAGCTATGTCTACTCCTCATAAGCACACTGATACCTGGGTATTATAGCCAGATAGAGCAAGGAATTTAGGCAAGATGAACAGGAAACCACCAAGAACAGTTCCAGTGGAAGAGAATGACGAGCAGGTAAGAACGGTCCAAACTCTTCAATTGCAGCTCAAGTCTCTTTCTACACAAGTTTTATACATCACAGAGATTACCATCCAGCATAGGAGTGAACAACAAAGAAACAGGGATGAGTGTGAAGTGCTAAGACAACAGATAAAGGCACTCCAATTTGTGGTTGGACCTGCATTGCCCACACCCTCCCCTAACACCTTTATCTCAAATGATGCCTCCTCGCCAGGACCATGCCCATGACTGGACCTCAACCTGTGGCCTCCAACAGAGGCAAACTTCCCTGCACCAGACCATACCAAAATTTAAGTGTATGCAGTGTTTTTTCATGTTATTACTAGGATTGTTTTGAATGGTTTTCACCATAGCAACTCAAATAGGCTTTAGCATTTTAGTAAGCACTATCCATGCTCTTCATTTCCTTCTTGGATAATTCAAGGGAGTAAATTTTGAATTTTGAAACTTCTGTAACACAGACTATGTACTCTTCCTGCGTTTCTTCACAGTTTTTTAATATATATTTACCCAGTTTCTGTTAAAAAAAAAGAAGTAAATGTAAATGCAGTAATCATATCAATTTCAGAGTAAACAGATATCAACATACCTCAATGTGTTTTCACTCTTTGTCAATGACAATTCCTGATCAACCTCCTGTGTCTTTTCTTGATGCACAATAGTTGTGTTAGAAATCAACAATTGTGTCCTCTCTCCTCTTGTGATATGTAACAGCATGTACAAAATGAAATTGTCACCTATTTTCTCATATTAATATCCTCATGATGGGTATGCTATATTTTTTCCCACTTCCCTTCTTTTCAGGTCATGGAAATCTATGCAGAATTAAATTGTTCCCACGCCTTTGAAAAGTTACTACACGTTGACACAATCTAGACCAACTAATCCACTCATCTCCCTGGCTCTCTTGGCATAGTGAAAGGGAGGATACAGTAAATTCTTCCTCAAAATGGCATTAGAATTGGTGGCACTATCAATAGGATTTATGAAACCGCCGATTTCCAAAAATTTAAAAAAAATAGGGTAATACACTCCTCTCCCTCGCTCTCCTCACATATTGAAAGGGTTATGAAATGGGTGGATACATAAATTTTTGCTGGTAACCCATGGTGTTAAAATGTATGAAACCTCCCATTGGTAAAAAATTAAAAAGTAAATCTTAAATGGTTTCTCTCCATCGTTCTCCTCTCATATTGAAATGGACGATACATAAATGTTTCCTCACATGGCATTAAAATTTATGAAAAAGGTGGATACATAAAATTTTCCTCGTAACATATGGCATTAAAATTTATGAAAGCGTTGAGTGGTAAAAAAGTAAAAATTAAAACGTAAATGGCTTCTCTCTACTTCTCTCTACACCCCATGCTAATACTTTATATAATTACACGTGGCATCATTGTAAAATGTAAAATTTTTGTGTAAATGTAAATGTTAAAACTAAAGTAATCTTCTCTAGATTTGCTAAATTATGGTTCGTGGCAATAATTGATCAGTTGACCTGGAGTGGAATCATGAAGGTGGGTTACACTTTCGTGACAATCAGGCCTCCAAAATTTCGAAAAATATTTTTTTGGCCGAACTACTAATATTTTTTGGCCGAAAGATATTATTTTCGGCCAAACTATTTTTCGGCCGAAAAACTAAACATCAAATCGAACAGTGCAATAACCACCCCCTTGATTTGCGTGTAGAAATTTGGTCGGATGGATATTTATATCCGGCAATATGTTTTCGGCCGAAAGATGGTTTATATATTAGCCACACATCGAATTTGCAATGTTTTACAAAAATTTGTTGGCGTATGCCTCTGTGAGAGCTCGTTCGCTATGTGTATTCATGGTCACGAGCGTTGTGTGAGAGCTCGTTTGCTGTGTGAGAGATGTGTGAGAGCTCATTTGTTATGTGAGAGCTCGTTCGTTGTGTGTACTCTGTGTAATCGTTGTCGTGAGGAGGTCACCGGGAGGTCGCTGAGTGCACGGACGTGAGCGTCTGTGTTGTAGTTGATGTGTGAACTCGTTGTCATGTGGAGGTCGTCGGGAGGTCATGAGCGCAGCGGACGTGAGGCGGAGGTCACCGGGAGGGCGCGAGCACAGTGAACATGAGGTGGAGGTCGTCGGGGTCGTCGAGAGGTCGTGAGCACCGGGGATTGGTAAGTTTCTTGTATCTTTAAAATAGTTGTTGTAAATGTAAATATGTTTAAAATGTATGTATTTGGACTATTTTAATTGTTTATTGTCGTGCCCACCTGTTGGAGATGGTCCCTCCCTCGTCCCTGTAGGTGTTTAAATATTACTTATGAACATTTTTTTAATGCCATCTGGAGTAGTGACATCTATGCTTCACATACTTCCAAATAAATCACAATCTAGATCTAACAACCCTCCTAGTTAAGGACAACTACTTCGACAACAGGTGCAAATTTTTTTTTTGTTTTAACCATGTGGGCACGCGTGTAGGAGGGGGAACAGACACACTAGACTATACGTCGCCACCCGACGACTGACAAGACGCAACCACGATGATCACAAAAAGAGGATGCAAGGCGCACAACCAGAACTGCAAGCCTTAACAACCAATGACATAAGGTGCACAACAAGCAGCTATAAGCAGAAAACCACACAAGGTGTTACGTATTCATTCGTCAACTCACTCTTAGCCAAATGGGCCTTGGATGGTAGCCCCTGATAAATAACTAGTCGTGGAATAACCTGAAGCTTGTATGACAAGTGAATGGGCCAAACAATATATAGTTTATATATAATATAAACTATATATATAATATGTAGTTTATATTATATATAAACTATATATAATTTATATATAATATAAAATATATATACCATGGGGGAGGGCAAGGGCGGCGGGCATCACCCCCCTTCCCCTCCCTATCGTATATATATATATATATATATATATATATATATATATATATATATNNNNATATATATATATATATATATATATATATATATATATATATATAGGTGTGATGTCACTTTTGGAATTTGGCCTAGGTGGTGTGGCATTGGGTTTTTACACGTGTCAACCTTATTCTCAATAGCATTCATTGTTCTTAGGATAAGAATGAAACCCAAAATAAATCATCAGGGCATAGTATAATGCTTATGTAGAGATTAATTCGATCATAGGAGTCATCATCAATTGGATGGAGAAGAGGAAAAGGTTTACCATGTCTCACCATACACATTGTTATAAACAATAATTCAACAATTACCTTGTTTACTGATAGTTTATAATTTTGCACCTCCTTCAAACAAAGAATTAATTAGTTAAGGTCAAAGGTCAAAGTATAGACTATCATAGCATCAAGAAAGAAATCTCTTGTTAGAAGTATTGATGTCATATTTATAGTGTCCCAAAAGATTCCTTCCTTTACATTGAGGCTCTATAATATTGTGGGATTTTATAGTGTTCCCAACCACCTATATACAATATTGGGATAGTGGGGTACCTCAAAATCCCTCCCCCCAACTTTAAATTTTCTCTTACACCACTCTGTAACCTACCCAGTACTCAATGTAAACCGTTGAGGATATGATGTACTTCTTAAAAATAAAAATAAAAAGTCCACTTCTTTTGTTTTGCTATGATACCATAATCCTCTCTCTCCTACTATTAATAAATTAATGCATGTAAACATTGTTGATGTTTTTAGCACCAGAGAGGTACTTCCACATCGGTTTTGTGTCTAACATGTAGAATTTTCCCTTAATGTCTCTCGGGACTTAGGAGATTCACTCTAATAAAGTGATTACTAAAGTGAATGCCTTTTGTAATTAGTGGAGTTTAATTTAATTAAATGTCTAAGTATTTGGTATTAGTGAATTAAATTAAATCCTAGCTATTAGATCTAAAGTGATGGTGATATATAATCTCAACCATTGATCACTTTGGATATCTAGGATTTTGTATTTAGGGTAAAATCAAGATTATAAAAGGCAATGTAAGTGAGAGGAGGAGACACACATAGAGTGAGATAACAAGATTTCATTGATTGGGTGGAGAAGGAATTTTATCCAAGTGTGCATGGGTAGGGTCTGAGTAAAGGACCAAAGGGGCAACAAAGGCTAGCCAGGTGTGATAGGCTAGGCTATTTTGTTGATTTTTATTTTCCTCGAGTGGGCCATTATCTCAGTATGGGAGCCCAGATATTATATCAATAAAATCAACAAGGTATTGATTTTCCCTTAGGGTTTTTCCATGGGTATTTTACCCATAAATTACATGTGTACTTTGTGTATGGTTTCCTTATTTGTGCTTTCGTTGTAATGTTCTGTTAAAAAATCATTTGTGCTTTTATTCAATAGATTAAGAGAAGTAATTTATTTGGAATTAACTGTCGGGTGTTGGGTTAAGGAAAAATTAACAAACATGACCAAGGAAGCTCATAAAAACATAATCATTCTTTACAATTAACAATAATACCATAAGTACAAATGTAGACTCATGCATGCAATGGAACAACATTCAATTAATGACATAACAACATTAAATTCAACATATTAATCAATTAACCATGACGAATGTTCCACCCAACCATATGCTCACTATTGCACTTAGTCTCTCTGCAACGAGCCACCCCCAAGTTGAGGTTATGATTCAAAAGGAATAGTTTCTGCTATGGATGGATCTAGTCCTCTCACACATCACATTTTTTCTAGAAATCAGAAGTTATAAACTCTCACAACAATTCCAATCTTCCAACTCCCTTTCCCCTTCAACCTGCACAAACTAAGGATTGTGATCCCTTCTCTACCACGCAGTCCCTCGAGCTATCCCAATTCCCTCCAAGACTCTAATGTAGGTCAGCAAGGAAATATCTTTGTTGAGGACTCCATAAATTTTCAATTGTAATTAGTTTACTCAATTATATTATTTTCTCAGGAACATGGCACAATTCTCAATAGTTCTCATAATATCCATACCCATCATTCTAGTGTAGTCACAATATGGCAGCCTAACTCTAAGACAACCTCTAGGAAGAATAATGATATCCAAGACATGATCAAATAATATTATTTGGCTTTGGCCCTTTTGAGCACCCTAAGCCCCTTTTCTTTCCTCTCTTGTGGAATCGTAGCTTCAATGTTTTTGTCCTTCTTAATGTAGAGTTAGTGTACATATTTTATTATCAATATACAATATTTACATATTACATCATTTGGATCTCATCCTTTAATCATATACACATTTATACGTTGCTAATTTGAGGATCAAAACTAAGGTGTTAGAGATATTTTGTAAGGCACAATGTCCTTGATCAGTTGAGCAGGCCTTCATGGGATCTATCTAGGCCATCATGGGATAGCATACTCTCCAAGATATCCTTGAGCTATGAAAAAGAGTTCGGTAAAAGAGACATTGAATTTCACAACTCTCAAGATGGCTATCAACAACAATAACAAGAAATGACCGCAGGATCGTCTACATAAAACCCTTCAAATCCCGTGAAATGGAGGAAAAAAATGAACAACTTGTTTCAAATAAAATAGAAAATGTGGAAGTCCAAGGGCTTAAGGAAAATGGCCCAAATAATAGAAGGATTAAAGGATTTTAACTACCATCATCATTATCATCAAGATTCAAAGATATGGAGACACTTTGAAACTCCATATGGTCATGGGAAACCCCAAGTCAAACTAAAGGGGGGAATGTTAGGATAAACTTGACTCGACAAAAGAGTTAAAGTTGTTAGCTCAACAGTGGTGGTTTCACGAACATGGTATTGGTCCCGTGGATTGCATGTAATGAAATCCTATTAAAGGACGGTGATACTCCATTGTAATGTGTTAAGAGTTGAGCGTTGAAGGTTCACTTGGTCGAGGCTAGGAGATTGGATGTCTTGGTTTGGTTTGGTAAAGGGAAATAATATATCTATTGTTGGTTTGTTTTTCCTGTAAGGTGTTTTTAGGATAAATATTGTGTGATTTATGTGTGTAATTGTTATGTTATTGTTATTTTTTACTCTCTCGCATGTTTATTTCCTAACAACTAGTATCAGAGATTTCATGTAGTATCATATCAAGGAAAACTTGGACTCTCTTGTCAGAGTGATTTGATGATGAATAAATATGGAGCGCCCCAAGCACAAAGCTAGGGTTTTAACGGAAGAAATCCCACAAGAAGCAGTGCATGGATTACCCGCCTAGAAGAATATTCCGTGAACGAGTGAGAAATTGGAGAAGGTTAAAGGCAGTGGAGGATATAATGATGGTTGTGGTAGTGGTGGAAAAGTAAAATCACTAGATCATTATCTTGCATGATGGCACTAGTTTTAGAGATGATAGCACCAAAATTTCCGCAGGAGGCGTGGAAGTGTGTCTGGATGATGATCCATAATTACCTGGTGCAAAATTTGGGATTGGATTTTATTTTCACTGATGTGTGGGTGGTAATAAGACGAGGAATGACAAGGCGAGAGGACGGTGGCATAAGTGTCAATATAACAACAATGAAAAAAAAATGATTGAAGTGAATTTAAATGGGCATACAACTATAAGACCTATGAGTACCTCGGGTTTGAAATTTCACTGGTAAAGTATAGGCATAGACCTAGGTGATAGGGGAGGCATGTGAGATTCCCTGATTTTGAGGGATATGTTGGATCATGTTGTCATTGATGCCAATGGTTTGATTATTTGGGAGATTGTTGGATCATATGTAAATGGTATGGTTTGATTGATGTCATTGATTGATGTCAAGTAATTGATTGATATGATGACCTTGGTGAGAATAATATATGTCCAAGTGGAAACCAATCGATGCAAAGATGAATCATTAGTGTCTTATCACGGTTGATAAGGTGCACAAATGGATGAACTCCAAAGTGGTCCCCTTATGGTGAAATCCCTCACAGGAAGACACTTTATGGAATGAGTTATCCTAGAAGAATGGTTGGAGGACCCA
>CBVK0100437336.1:0-11801 GCA_900067695.1 Picea abies | reverse complement strand
TTTATTGTGGAATGTGATGCCTTGGGAAATGGAATTGGTGTTGTCCTAATGCAATAATGAAGGCCCCTGGATTTTGAAAGTTGACCACTCAAGGGAAAGGAATTACATAAACCCATTTATGAGAAGGAAATGATGGTAATACTACATGCATTGAAGAAATATATATATTAATATTAGTAATGTTATTTTATTTTTCGGCTTTAGGCCATTAGTTGTAATTATACCTCCTAGTCTCCTATATATACCNNNNGGCTTATTATCTGAAATTATCTCTTTTTCAAGGCATTGAGTACTTTTTCTAAGGTTTTTCTATGCTATATTGATATTTGGTTCTTAACAACAAATATACTTTTTCATCCTCATAAATTCTTTCTTTAAGATCATTTTGGTACATGATAATTGTTGTAGCATACAGCTCATGCACTCTCCTATTGAGTGCATCAACCACTTTCTTCTCTTTTCCTTTGATGCTCTTGATATCAAATTCATAATCACAGAGGAATTCCAGCCATCCGCTATGCCTAGAATTTAAAGTTGGTTGATCAAATAAATATTTCAGACCATTATGATTTTTCCTCAGCTCAAACCTATTTCCTATGAGGTAGTTCCTCCACTTCTCCAAGGCATGCACTATGGCTTCCAACTCCAAATCATGAGTGGCATAGAGTCTTTCATGCTCTTTCAATTTTTTGGATTCAAAACATATCACAAACCCATTATGATTGAGGAATCCACCAAGTCCTTCTTTGCATGCATTGGTGCAAACCACAAAATCTTCATTTGGATTAACAATCCTAAGAATTGGAGCACTACTTAACAACTCCTTCAATCACTGGAAGATCTTTTCACATTATGTTGTCCATTGAAACCTCACCCCCTTCCTTTACAAGGAAGTGATTGGGTGAGAAATCTTTGAAAACCCTGCAATGAATCTTCTATAGTAGCCATCTACACCCATGAAGGATCTGACTTCAATCACATTTTTAGGTGTTGTCCACCCTTTAATAGCTTCAATATTTTTGGGGTCCACTGTTATCCCTTCTTCAGATATGATATGCCCCAAATAGTGAATTTAGTTTTGATAAAATGAGCACTTGCTCAATTTGGCATACAATTGGTGCTCTCTTAACACTTGTAAGACCATCCTCAAGTGATTCTTATGTTCTTCTTTTGACTTGGAATATACAAGGATGTCATCCAAAAAGACAATGACAAACTTGTCTAAATATTCCCAAAAAACACCATTCATTAAGCACATAAAAACAGTTGGCGCATTTGATAACTCAAATGGCACCACTGTGAACTTGTAATGACCGTACCTTGTCCTGAAGGATATTTTTATAATGTCTTCATATATGATCCTTACTTTATAGTATCTCGACCTGAGATCGATCTTAGAAAATATCATTACATCCTTCAACTGATCAAAGTGATCATCGATCCTTGGCAAAGGATACTTGTTCTTTATAGTCACTTTGTTCAATTGTCTGAAGTCGATGCACAATCTCAATGTCCCATCTTTCTTCTTCATGAATAAAACTGGGTCACCCTAAGGTGACACACTTGGGCATATATACCCCTTCTTCAAAAGTTCTTCAAGTTGTAATTGTAGTACCTTGAGCTCTGGTGTACTCATTCTGTAAGGATTCTTTGATACTGGAGTTTCTTCTGGCATTAAGTTTATAGACAAATCAATATATCTCTTTGTGGGTAGTCCTAGTATCTCCTTAAACATGTCCTCAAATTATTTTAGGATTTCATGATCCTCAAGATCTGACACCTTATCCTTAGGTGCTTCCTCCCAATGGGCTGCAAATATTTGGTAGCCCTTCCTGTAACACTTCTTCAGCTACATTTTTGAGATCTCCCGGACAATAACTGCCCTATGAATTCCTTGGACTGTGTTGAGCACTCAACACACCCTAAAAATCCCATGTCAATTTTTCACCTTTTTGGGTACCACTTGATCTTTGCACTATCTGATTCGATTTTCTTCTGAGAAATGTTTTTTCTTTGCTTGTTCTCTTGAATCTCATTAGCTTTTCAGGTTTGTTTAAATTTATGAAACCCCGGGAATTAAAAGGGCTTAACACTTAAATAAAGAATCAACATCCAAAACACTTCACCCGATGTGCTCAAGATTCGGCATCGACAGAAGTAAGTTTTGTTTGCGCCAAAGTGTTGCATAAGGATACCGTCGATAGTCGATTTCTCTTTGGCATTAGTAAAAGACAAGGGGAATAGACGTTAACGAGGAGAGGAACAATATTGTTGATAGTCGATAGCCGACGTGCTTATCAGAATCAGGGTAGACCTAAAAGAATCACAATGAACATTATGACCATGCTAAATAGTTTTCCTGATTGTCGATCCCCGAAGCGATTTGGCATCGAGACTTTTTCAAGGAAACTAATCCAAAGAAAATCACGTGATTGGTTTATCATCGATCGCCAACCCATGATAGCTTTTTGGCATCAGTGAACCTAGGGTTTTTTCTAGAATGCACGACTAGAAGAAATTCTCGACTTCGATTAATACATACAAATTAGGTCACCGGTCTTCAACGCCACATGTCCTTGCCATATTGGAGAAACGTACAGTCTAGTTTTACCTCACATCATTCCTAGTTCCCTAAGCCCAAGTCACACCTTCGAGTCAGCTTTGCTATGATAGCATTTGTACATGAAATCGATCGATGTCGGAGGTTTTTTTGCAGAAGGATATCAACAAAAACATCCATAGCACATCGTCAATCCCCAATTCACCGACTGAGAGAGCGACACGATGGGACGTTTTAGTGTTAAGTATGACCGTATTTGTGAGCAATTTAGGGGCTAATAAATACCAAATCTCACATTAGTTTCTACCTTGTGAGTCGATCGAAACAGTCGTTTAAAATCCTTGATAGACCACATCACCCTCCACGCCTCTGTCGTCAACCCATGATGAATTTAAGTTTCATATATTTGGCTACAGATTTCCTTAAATTTCACTCCTCACCCGACTTGATTGCTTGATGCGACACAATAAGTTCTTCTTTGGTTTAAATTCTCTTGAACCATTGTAAATGATATTCTTCTTGCTAAGATATTCGGAGCATCCAAAGAAGCAAGATGAGTAATTCCAAAGCTGTAGAGATCCCGTGAGTATCAAATAACCAGGTTTAGCAAGATTTACAGGCATTTATCCAATTCAATGGATTTTATGCGGTTTCATTTCATGCATTTTCTATTTCGTTCCATTATTTACATAGTATTTGAAGGTTTATTTCAATTGCAAGAAAAATGGCGTAAATAAATCCTACCACTAGACGATTTCCAAGGGCACCCAAGCTGAAAGAACTAGAGGTAGGAGAAGGCTCTTCTCCAAGGGTTGCAATACAATTAGAATATACTCTAAGGCCAAAACCAGTCATTAAGACATATACAAAGAAGATTTTCACTCAACCTCTAGCCTTTGGAGACACAAAGGCAAGCAGAGGGACCAATTTGACATTCCCACATTGGGGAGAACTTTTCAAAATATCAGCCAGGAGGAATTCCTAGAATATATCCCACACAGTGACCCATATATGAGAAAGCTTGACGACGAAGTTTTTCCAAATATCTAACGATCATACCTTCACATGGTAGCAAGAAGAAATCTAGTGTTCCCCTACATAGAACTCCTGAAGTGGCTCATCAACCACACACACACACAAAAGTGTTTAATCAACAATGAAAATGGTGGGTGTGTCAGGGTCTTCCTTCCACTGGAGGTCCAAAAATATTACAAATTTTGAGACTCCGAGGAACGGCTGAATACATATTTCATTGTGAATATTTATGAGCACCATGACACCAGCCAAGTGATGGACTCATGGTGGAGAGAAGATAATAAATACACCAACCGGAGCATCGGTTGGTACCATATGGCCAACTTGATGGAGCCACACATCTACTTTATGGATCTCATCTGTCGATTATATGGAGAGAAGGACTGCTCCATATTTTCAAAGGCATGGATGCCTCTAGCTTACACAGTCACCATTTTCGGAAGAGGTTTCAATTGGGGAGCCATCATTTATAAGAAACTAAGCATCTGCATACAACAGGCTTAGATGCTGAAGGAAGGAGAGACACTAACCTTCTACATGGCTTCATATTTACTTGATGTCATGTGTGCCAGAAACATTTTCACAGGAATGAACATGAGTTGGCACGTCGCAAAGCTCTCGATCCATGTATATTTCAGTATCCTATGGGAGAATAGGTATAAGAAATCCTACTCCCTCATTTGCGATTAATTCATCGCACATATTTATTTAACTATTTTCAAGAAAGAATGCACGAGACAATCGGTCGTGGCCAAAAAAATGATATCAAAGGTAGGCCACTAGTACCTGGATGATCGAGACACATACATCAGAGTGTTTTGGGCCACCAGAGCACCACATCCTCTACCAGTGCATGTCCCTAACCAGCTTGTAATGGGAGCGATATGCTACCAGACCATCCTACAAGGATATAACTCCACTCTGGGCAAGGACAAGAAAAGGGCATCCATACCTTATGGTTTCCATGTAGGCTTCTACATGGTGAAGGACACCGCTCAACCCAAACAAGAAGGTTGAGCCAATTAGAGTTCAGATTCCAAACCGACCAATTCCACAAGCATGATCCAAAGGGTTGGTCTTGAAACATGCCTCGCAAGTGTTGTCCTGCTAGTCATACACCCATGACAAATTTGAAGATGAAGTCTTCACAGAAAATGCCCAGGATTGGGATGAAGTGGTGGCAAGGATGGCCGACCCCAAAATGACTAGGTTCAAAGCCATGAGCCTAGATGAACAAATGAATACCATAGAACAATCGACTTAAGAGATTCTTAGAGCCAGGGAAGAAATGATAGCGACAGAAGTAGAAAAGGTCTCCCTTGTAGCTCTAATGCAAGAAAGAGGTTTCTCTATGACACAGGACACGTGGGAAAGGGGGTTTTTAATGATAGAACATGCGCAGTGAATAATTGATCAACTGGAAGAAGACCCAGACCTCTCAGGAATGACATGATCCCTTGCCGATAATGCATATGAAATCCAGGCAGGCCCAAGCGGCCTAAGACTAATAGACATTGATGAAATCGTCAATTTAGATAACCCTGAAATCACAACGCCGCAGGCCGAATCCCCAGGGGGTGTTTCATATCAGCTAGAGACAGTCGAGGTATCAAGGAGATAAAGTGCACCACACCCCCTCCATGAATTAATAAACATCTATGATGATGAAGAGATCCTGGGGGTATCCCTAGTGAGCCCTGTACAAATCATATAGGAAAAGGAGCCAGAGAAGGCATCTTCCCTAGCTCCTGATGCTCAAATTCACCTTCCATAGAATGAACAAGAGGTTGAAAGTGTCTTAGACACTAAGCTGCTCAATGCATTGGATGCCCAAGAGGATAGTGTGAAGGATGAGTCAGGGTCTGGCGAATAAAAGGAAGAAGATCTACAATAGGAAATCGACATCTCAATGATCGATGAGGGAGTAAGTACTGAACCTACCTATGATGCCTCAATTTCAATCAGTAAAAAACTTTCCAATGAGCAACAAAGAAAATCTAGACCCTCCGAACACATGGAGGAAGTTCAAGAGCCTAGTCTTGAACAAATATACACCATCGGGAACTTGGGAAATATGCTCACCTGGGTAGATCAACAAATCCGCAAACCCGTGGGAAAAGTAGCCGACATAGATGTGATCTCTTACGACCAGAAAAGAAAAGTTATTGTGCAAAAAACCACCAAGAAGAGGAGGATCACTCTGGATCGTTCCATCCTCATCACCATGGGGAAAAAGTTGATAAATATAGAGCATGCCAAAACATCTGAAATTATCGGCGCAGGGATGGAAATCATAGATGCCAACCTGGATAGAGCTAAAATAAATGAAGAGGAGTTGGACACCGCTTTGAAGAAATTGGAACATTTGCGCCACTTGGCGAAATATTACCATGACACCACACAGGTCACGATGTTTCTAAGTAGAGAATTCATGGAGGCATACAAAAAATTTATAGATGAAGAGGAAGACACCCTAATGGCACTGGAAATGTGCAAGGATATGGAGAGGTGGTACGAGGAAACATACCAAGCCCTCGAAAGGATCGACTATATCAGTGTGGTGCAAAAGGGTCAAGACACTGAAGAGTACGACATACGGGTGCTAAGGGATAGCAGCATCCACTGCATAAGGAAATCAACTGAATATTGGGTTAAAATGGCTCAGGAACCTCATCGGGAAATCCAAGAGAAATGGGCCAAGTACAAGAAGAGTTGCACCAATATCAACTGAGCAATGAGGGACATTGACCTCCCCGAATTTAACACACCCAATGACTTTGTCGACTTGCATGATGTAGTCAAATCACATGCCGAACAAGACTCGTCATGGGCTGAGGAAATATAAGAGGTGACAAACATGGCCCCAGGACAGGTGTGGGAGTTCATGGAGCACCCGATTAAAGCTTGATCCATGTTGCAACAGTTAAGTGACATAGTAGTCAAGGATTGAGCACAAGCAATAGAGATAAGAAAGATTCTTTCATCCCCAATGGAACAAAATACATTCATGTATGTTAACACATGTGAGGATCTCTTCATCAAGTGGTCAGAGTATGAGAAGAGTCATCCACTTAAATGAGATCATGTGATGACTCTTAGAAATACTGATAGAAGAAAGAGCCATGTGGAGAGTTTTGTTTTACCTAGTTTCACTTCAATAGTTATTTTTAGTTAATAGTATGTTATAAGTAGGAGGATTGACCAATTAGAAAAGGGTCGATGATTGTTGCAAAGACCCTCATTTTTGGTTTTGTAAAGAACTATTTCAGAACTTCCTTTAATTGAGAAGTCATGTTTAGGACCAGAGACAAGTTTGTGTTTTTTTAATTATCAAAAGCGTGTATGATTGGATGTGGAGAAGAATTATTTATTATTTTGTCTCATGAATGGATATTGTAATGAGTAAGAGCTACTAAATCTATTGATAATTTATCTGATCCAATGTGTTAGAGTTCTTGTATTTAATGATGAAGATAAATCATTGTGTTATTATGTGATTGATGATTAGAGTTAAGTGAATTGTTTTACTTTCCATCATTTATCGCATGCATGTTTTCTTCTGATAAATTGTATCTCAGTCAGTAATTGGAATACCATCACAGTTAATGTATTAGTATTAGGCCTATCATAGATAATCATTGCCTGCATGCTAGAGCGAAAGCGTTATCCCAAGCTTAGCCTCTTCTTCAGTAGTTAATCTTATTCCCACTTGTTACCTAGTTGGTTTATACCAGATTTATCTTATATCGATCCCACCTAATAGAAAATAAAAAAGAGAATGTCCGAACTGAAGGAGAAACCTTCACAAGAAAATGTAAATCCCATCGATTAATTGGTTGGATTGCAAGATCTGGAGAACCATTCCACCATTAAATGCTACAGAGTCTAATTGGGCCTCAGTGGTGGGTTTGGTTCATGATGTTGAGTTAAATGGATTTAGGACCCCTCAACAGAATTTGTGCTAGAAGGAAGGCCTTAGAATGAATGAATGGCATGATATTTGACATAATATTTTAGACAACCTGTAGATTCATAACAACACACATGCATGGCTAGTCATTCCCAAGACAACCCACACACACTGAGTACTCCTGAAATGAGTAACTCACCCCAACATGAAGAAGAACATTTATTCCCTAATATACCTTACTCTCTTCCTCATGAGGAATTAAACCAATTTAGAATAATCACAAGAGCTTAGACCTGACAGATCGGTGCATTTCCCTTAGCTCTGTTACTTCATCGTAGAAAACAAGTGAGCAGACCAATGGTCAATACCCCTGACCAGGTTTTCATCCACACAGTAGAAGACCTAATAGATTTCTCATGAACCAAAATCGAAAATCCCCTTAATCTAATCCCTAAAACACCAATCGACAACTTCTTCAAGCCCGACGATTTTACAGAAGAAGAAGGTTTTAACTCAGAATGCTCAGGTCCGGTATCTGAAGACATGGAAGATAACAATGACCATGATAAAGAAAGGGGAAACCCACCTCATAATAATCAACCTTGGTTGGAAATAGATGATTTTTCCATCCTTGGATGAGTACATAACCTTCCCCAACATCCAGAGAAGTTACTCCCTAAATTTGATCACGAGACATTAGGATTTCTTGAAGACCATAACAAAAAATTCATACTAACTATCAAACTGATGAATGTCCAGCATGAAGACATAGTATGCAGGATTTGCCTCTACACTTTTGAGAACTCACCCTCCACATGGTATTTTAACTTACCTGTAGGGTCCATAACTAGTTGGATGAAGTTTCAAAAGGATTTTTTAGATAAATTTGCAGAAGAAACCACTATAGAAGATTTGATGGCTGAATTGTTCATTGCCACCATGAGTTCAAAGGAGAAGGTTAAATATTTCAATCAAAGGTTTACCACTATCTTAAACAAATTTCAAACTGAAGCTAAACCTACTCAGGAGTTTCAAATTGAAGTATATGCTACTACTCTCCCAACTTCTATTTCCATGTTTGTGAAGAGGGATGCCAAACCAACCCTAGTTGATAATTTTGAAGAAGCTGAAACGATAGAGTTCCAAATGAAAGGATGCAAATAAGGCCAGGTCTCGTTATTTAAGAAATAAGTTAAACCTCCTCCCTTGAGAGGACTCTTGTTAACTAGACCTCCAGTGAAACAAACATAAGAAGCTCCTGAAAAAGGAAGTGGGGACATAGAGGACCTGCAACGCATGGTCAATAAGTTGTCAAACGAAATCATAGACATGAAGAGAAGTGCAGGGAAGAGAAACCAAGGCCAAAGGCCCTATAAACCTTTTTTCAAAAGGAACCAACTGTTTAAAGCAATTGAACCTCCCCCGACCAACTTAAACATTTATATAGGAAATGTGGCATCTAACTCTTTATGTACTTATCACCAAGAGAATCACTTTGAAAGAGACTTCCCCCAATGGGTGCATGCCATGAATTTGATGTCCAATCAGTTTCTAGATGAAGTCTCCCTAATTGAACAATCAAGCATATTAGCTATGAATATCATCGATCAGGAAGAAGTTTCTCCACCTGAAGAAACAACCATGTTGATATGGAACCCTAACCTACCAATTCCTTTTGATGACCTATTTGAGGTTCAAGAACCACCTGCACAAGTCTTGACTATGCAAACACGAAGTAGGGTTCAACCTGTCTCAAATTACCTTACTATGACCTCAAATTCAGGAATAAAACCAGTCCTCAATCAACCCAAAGCACCTTTTTCTCCCCGAAGAAACCCTATAAACATCCATACATGAGAATCGCCCAATCTTGATTACAACATAGTATAATATTTGAAGAAGTTAAAGGAAAATATATCAGTTATGGACATATGTAGAATCCCTCAGCAAAAAGATTTTATGTTACAAGCTTTGAAATCAATAGAAAATCCTACAACAAGAACTAACCAAGGAAAAAATCTAACTCCCATAGATATAGGGAATAAACCAACTGTGAATGCTTGCTCTAAAGATAAGAAGGGAAAACCTTTTGTACCACCGTTCCTTTTAACGTTTGAAGTCTTCAACAGAAACCTCCATAAATGTTTGGTCAACTCAAGAGCATCTTCTAATGTTATTCCATTGTCTGTTTGCAAAACATTAATCACATTTCTTCTCAAAATTCATAAACATGTGATACAGCTAGACAGAACCCAGGTCAAGGTCATGGGAGAAATCAAATATATGATTATCAGAATAAAAATGCACCCTAAATTCGTGCAAGTAATTGACATCATTGTAGTGGATATCCCATAATCTTATGGATTTTTATTAAGTCGAGATTGGTATGAGAATTTAAATGGATACTTTAGTACAGAATGGGCTCACCTTTGGCTACCATTAAAGGGACACACAAATATGATCAGGATTAATAGGGAAAGATATATAAAACATAGTGTCACTGACTTAGAAACCCTTAATGAATCCTCATCGACAGATTTTCCTATGCTAGGAAATTATTCTTGTGACTCTGATTTCGAGAATTTCTCCCCCCTCTCATTTGATATCCCTCTTACTAAAAAATCGGAAATGATTTTCCAAGATAAATTGCCGACAGGAGAAAAAGAGGAAAGTGACAAGAAACAAGAAGATGATAGGTTATGCCCACAATTCTAGACCTTATATTTTGATGGATCTAAATCACAATAAGGGTCAGGAGTAGGGTGCATCCTCATTGATCCAAAGGGTAAATGACATTTCCTGTCTCGTAGGCTAGAATTTGAATGCACAAATAACACCGCAGAGTATGAAGCTCTAGTATAGGGGTTAAAGAAAGACATGGACTTAAACATCAAAGAATTGAAGGTTTTCGGAGATTTTGAAATCATTGTTCGACAAGTAAGGAAAATTATACATTGCAACTCTCCACACCTGAGGAATTACCAACAGGAAGTTCACAAGCTAATAGAGAATTTTGAAGCTTTCAACATTACAGCGGTCCCCAAAGCAAAGTACATTCTTGTTGATTCTTTGGCCACCACTGCTTCAAATATATCACCTCTAGAAGATTATGAAGCCTCCTAGTTCACTATGGAATTGCTATACAAACCATCGGTGCCCAACAATATTTCTAATTGGAAGGTCTTTGAAGGAGATGAACAGACAATAAAATTTTTGACTAACCAAGATAACTTCAAAGACTTGGCTATTGACGATGAAGTATTCCAAGAAAAATAAATAGAAAAGGATCCTCAGACAGATCAACCAACTGAAAAATCAAAGTCTCACATGATACCAAAGGGAATAGCTAATTTAGAAAACCTTTTTGATCTAAGAGAAAGATTTAAGGGGCCAAAAAATGCGAAGATTGGTAGTTCATGACCCATGCATGAAACTATAAATCTTGGAACTCCAGAAAAAAACAATAATATAAATCTTGGCAAGCAAATATATAAAGAGGAAAGGAAGCCCTATATCAAGTGTTTCATATAGTATCAATATGTCTTTGCATGGTCCTACCGAGATCTGAAAACTTATGATACCTGTATCATTCAACACACCATCCCTTTAAAGCATGAAGTAAAACCCTTCCAATAGAAGCTCCAGAAGTACCACCCATCCCTAGAGACTCTCATGTGTCAGGAGTTAAAGAAAATATTAGACACCAAAATTATCTTCTAGGTTGGACACTCTGCATGGGTAGCAAATTTTGTTCCTGTGAGGAAAAAGTTTGGGGAGATTTGTTTATGCGTAGACTTCAGCAACCTCAATAGAGCTTCAGAAAAGAAAAACTATCCAATCCCTCCAATGGAGCAACTCTTGCAGACCATGTCTGGCTCTAATATTTTCTCCCTGTTGGATGGTTTCTCAGGTTACAACCAGGTTCTAGCCTCAGGAGAAGACCGCTTGAAAACTACCTTCTGAACCAAGTGGGGAATCTTCTCTTATAAACGTATTCCTTTTGGGCTAATCAATGTAGGAGAGACCTTCCAAAGGTCCATGGACGTAGGAGGACCAGTCAACAAATGTGTAGTGGTTTATTTGGATGACGTGACTATGTATTCAAATAATAGAGAAGATCACATCCAACATTTAACCCAGATTTTCGAAAGGTGTAGGAAATACGATATATCCTTAAACCATAAGAAAACTATTTTTGGTGTCGAAGAAGGGAAGTTGTTAGGTCATATTATATCCCAATAAGGAATTCGCATAGACCCAGAACAAGTTAAGGATATAGGTGAGATCGGAAGAGCG
>CBVK0100437332.1:0-11804 GCA_900067695.1 Picea abies | reverse complement strand
TTGTGAACATTGTGTAATTGAACCACCTTCCAACATAGTTGACCCCATTTTCCCAACCTTAGGCACTAGTCCTTAGTTGACTTAGGAAAAGGGTTGACTTACATATAGAATAAACTTGCACTTGCATTGCTGCTTGAGCATCCTAGGCTAGTTTTCCCCTTAGCCTTTAACTAATTAAAACTAACTCCTAGAACATTAACTTTAAAATTAACTTAGCAACTAGGGACTACCCCCTTTGGCTTCTCTAGGAGTAAGCCTAGAAGGAAGAAGTTCCAGTCAAGGTGANNCTTAGACATTGTGTCTCCGAGGGCACACTAAGTGAGTTGGACTTAGCTCATGTTAGCAAGTGTGCATTAGGATGGCAGCAAGTCTCATCATAGGTCTGTCGATGTTTGTTTAACGAGTTCAAGGATAGAAAACTCGGGAGTTTTTCATGTTTTGAGAGTTTGAAAAAAACTTAAAGAGAACTCTCCGAGTTCCTTTTTCGTAAATAAGTTCGATGAGACTGAAAAAGTGATAAATTATCGCCCGTCGAACATTTTGTTTAGATAATTTAATGAGTGTGAAGAGAATAAGATCACTCGACAATCTTTTTATTGTTATGGAGCATGAAAAGAGCTTAAAGGATACTCCCTTAGGGTCGTCGTTTTTGTGTTACCATACGAGTATGAAAATATGAGAAAAAGTATACTCGGTTACGTTCTCATGTATTTTCGAGCGCGAGAACGAACGAAGACTGAGCTCGAGGTTTTTCCTACAAAAACCCTAAAAAAAACAACTGTACATGCAACAAAGAGAAAAAACACCCGTACCCCCCTGTTCAGACTTCGAAGTTGCTATACCTGCAAAAACACATACTCACAAAGCTATTAAGGAATTAGGTTTTATAAGAAAAATAAAAATAAAAACCAATAAAAAATAGTAAAAAGTGAATAAATATGGGTAAAAATGACTTTTTACCATTTCATTGTGATTGTTCCAAAAACTTTCCTCAACACACTTCATTTTCCCCCAAATTTCTTTGATCGATTGCGTGAGGCACAAGCGATCATTTGGAAAACCGTTTCAGACAAGGAGGTAAGCTCTTGATCCTTCAACTTTTCATGGTTCGTTTTTTTTTTTTATTGGTAGTTTCTTGGGTTCTAAGTCCATTTTAGGGCCCCACTAGGCCTTCGAGCATTCTCACAGGCAGGATTTGTAGGACCTGCGAGAATCTAGGATTCTCACAGGTGGCCTTTAGGGAACCTGCAAGAATCTCGCACTATGCCAAAGGCTCACCTGTGAGGGTCGAAACATGGATTTTAAAGTTAAGTTTTGCCCAATAAAAATCATGCAAAAGTTTGGAACAAGTTGCTAACTCTTCTCTCGTGGTTCTTGTTCAGGTGTTTGACCATCACAATGTTGGAGTGGCAAGAAAGAGAACATAAGGAAGATGATGTTATTGTCAGAAATGACCTGGGTATAGTCCCTGCCCTCCGAGACTATGGGCTCTTGAAATTCTTTAGGATTCCAGGCATAAGAGCCTAACTCAGATTGTTGGAATAGTTGGTCCATATGTGGGATGTAGACCAACAGTTATTTCATGTGGGAGTCCATACGTTGACCCTAGATATCGAGGATATATATTTTCTAACAGGGTGATCATGGCATGGGTACCACTCTAGCTTGATCGGTGGTCGAGGCGGCGAACTCCTTCTGAGTGAGTATTTTCACCAATACTATGTTCCTGAGGCAGAAAGAAGCAAGGGTAAAGTTGTTATTTGGGGGGTCCAAGACTTGACCCTGCGAACCATCTTGTTCACTATTGCACGCATGGCTGGGAGCGTGGCTCCACACATGGCTCTCCAGAGCTACTTCCAATATGCCATAGAGTGCACAGAGCCTCAGGTCTTCAACTGGTCGGATGCAGTTCTTATCAGTATGAAGAGGAAATTGACAAAGTGCAGAAGGGGCAACTTGAAGCAGTTTGGGTATGGATAATTTTTGGTGTCCTTCTTCCTCGAGAGGGTCCCATTGCTGACTACAGGTTGATTGGGGTTTACCAACCCCATAGGATCCGAGGATGCTGAGGTGGTGCAACCTCATGGCTTGACACATAGCAGGGCCCATCATCAAGTATAATGATTCATTTTTCGATTGGTTGCAGCCCCAGATGTTGATGATTGACGACTATGCATACACTGGTTTAGATTTCCGAGGGGATCTAGATTTGGCCCTGCCTGAGGATGCTCAGTGGGGTGATTTAGGTAAGAAGTACACATTTTGTTCTTTTCAAATGTTTTTGTAATTTTTATCATATGAAATGTTTTTGTGTTTATCCAAGAACTAATCAAAAAATCTCTTTTTGATGACACAGATGTGGGGCCATATCGACCTCTAGGAACGTTTCCTATTCAACGACGAGGAGAGGCGGCTCCAGTAGCAAGATGAGATGCCGAAGACTATGAGGCAGTGGAGTAGAACTTGGAGGGATTGACCGCTGACATCCCAGATATGGATATTGGGGAGATCCCTAGACGTTACTAGTGCTATACTGTGGGTGTGTCTGATTCTATTATTCGACTGCTTCGTAGGGTAGCCCGAGTAGTTGTGTGTTATCGTGAGCATCATCCGTGATGATATTTTGTAGAAGCCATGGGCTTCGTATTTTTTAGATTTTGGTCCTTGGATAGAAACTTTTTGTAAACACTTTTGATCGTTATATACATATATATGGCTCTTACTGGCTTATCTTGTGTTGTGTTATACATGTAATGTGTGATTGGTTTATAAATGGCCCAAATGTCTGTCTAACACATAGTTAGCTAACGGATCAGTCAATGTATTTAGACATCTAGGAATGTGTTGATACTCAATATAATCAAAATAACATTCCAAGAGATGAATTCGTAAATATACCCATAATAAAGTAGGACTTCGAATAGCATAGACATTACTTAGTTGTAGTACTACTAGCTGTGAATCGAGTCGTATAACCAAGTGGAGGATACCAAGCGAAATATCATCAATCAATAATTCGATGACGACGCTATATTCTGCAATATTATTGGTCACACAACCAAGGCACACACCTTGCAGACTGATAAGTTCGTTTGTAGGTGCATAAATTGCCCACGCAGTAGAAGCAAGGTTCTGAGTACTACGGCTAGCGCCATCAGCGAAGCCAATGTGGGGTAGTGAAGACTCTGACATCTGGAAACCAAGCACAACGTAACATAAGCGGTCGGGGGCAGAGACTAAATAACGAAAAAACATACTACAGTAACACACAAAAAGTATGATACAATAAAATACAAGCACTCGTGCACATGTGATCTTAGTTATAGTACTTCTTTAAGTACAACCCATTTTTGGGTTCACTCAAAGGGATACCATCGTAGTCTACCAACTTGTAAGCTCCTTTTTCCAAAACTCATCTGACGATATAAGGACCTCGCCACATAGCTTCAAATTTTCCAGCTCCTAGCATATCTTGATCTTGTTTGTAAAGGAGAACCAGATCACCTTCGGAGAAAACGTGTGGCATGACATTTTTGTCGTATTGGAATTTGACATGTTTCTTCTGGGCTTCTATAACTAGGGTGGCATCATAACGGGTTTCGTCTAATTGCATAAGATACAACAGGTGTTCTTCATTAGCAAAAGTGTTTGGGAGAAGTTTAACAGCTAGTTTTAGGGAGGGTATCTCACATTCAATCGGCAAAATGACTTCTAGACCATAAACTAATTGGAATGGTGTAAAACTGGTAGCAGACTTAACGAATGTCCGATAAGCCCACAATGTTGAAAACAACATCATGTGCCAACTCATTTTGTGAATCCCTATCATTCGTCGAAGCATGGTAATGAGGACCTTGTTTATTGCTTCGACTTGGCCATTGGCTTGTGGGTAATAGGGTGTTGATTTTTCATGGCGAAGACCCAACTTTTCAGTGAGTTCGGATATCATGAAGTTTCTAAAGTGGCTACCATGATCAATAATGATAGCTTGGGGAACACCAAAATGAAAAATGATGTGATTGAATATGAATAATGTTGCAGTCCTTCTGGTATTGTCAAATATTGGCATCACCTCGGCCCATTTCATAAAATAATCTACAGCTACAATAATGTATCCATGCCCCCCGGCTGAGTGAGGGTGACATGTCATTAAATCGATACCCCATTTCGCAAGGGGACCCATGGAGACCACAGGGTGTAAAGGAATAGGGTGTGATCGTATTTTATTGTTGTAGGTTTGGCAAGCGTGGAATTTTTGAATGAAAATTATACAATCGTTGAATAAAGAAGGCCATGTGACCACCACAGGCTCCAGAATGGTAGTCATTGAGGGCTTTCTCGGCTTCATCAAATGTGAGGCAGCATCGAAAAACAGAGTCAATCCCACGATGATAAAGAGTATCACTGGGGATAATATATTGATGGGCTTGGTAGCATATTCGATGGCGGTCAATGCTAGACAAATTGGGCTAGAAAGTCTGGGTCTGGAGATATATGATGATAGCTCCATACCAAAGGTCATCATAACTAATCAGGAAAAGGGATTCATCAAGTAATGAATCGACTGCTACATTTTCCATTTCAAAGCAGGGAAGGTCACATATCAACTAGGAAAACACCAAGGATTTCTTGGATTTAGTGCCTTCGAATTCTAAGTCAAACTCCTAGAGTATTACAATCCATTTGGAGTATTTTTCCCCTAGCAATTGGCATGTAAGAATGTGTTGCATAGGGTTTTAGTTAGAAATTACCGTAGTCTTGCAAGAGAAGATAAAGTGTCAGAAACATTGAATAGCTTGGACGGTTGTCAAGGCTAGTTTTTCAACATGTAAATACTTGGTTTCAATATTCGTGAGACTCTGACTCAAGTAATAAATGACATGTTCATCATGAGAATCATCCTCCTGGACAAGAACCATGGCGATGGTATAGTCCGAGGCTGCGAGGTAAAGGAAATAATCCCCACTGTAATCAGGTGGGGAGAGTAGTGGAGTATGTGTCAAAGACAGTTTCAAAGCTTCAAAAGCTTTGTTGGTAGTGGTATCCCATATGAACTCAGAACCTTTCTTGAGCAGTCACGTAAATTCAAGAGTTAGCTCAGCATAGTTTGGGATGAAACGACGGAGAAAGTTTCCCTTCCCTTGAAAACTTTGTAACTGGCGAAGTGAGGAAGGAGGAGGGAGATTGAGAATCACCTCAACCCTCAAAGGATCTACCCTAATCCCTTGAATTGAAACAATAAAGCCCAGAAGTTGATCGGATTCTACGTAGAAAACACATTTGTGGGGATTCAAGCGTATATGGTAAAACTGACATCGAAGGAAAATGGCATGGAGGTGTATTAGATGATCTACACAACACATGGAATGAGCGGGTAAGTCATCGAGATATGGCTGCACAATGTGCTTTATGTCATGAAAGGCGTAAGACATAGCACGTTGAAAAGTTGCACCGGCATTCTTTAAACCGAATGGGAGTTTTTGATAGGCGAAACTGCCCCAAGGAAAAATAAAAGCGGTCTTTTGTTAGTCCGCTGGTACGATATTGATTTGATTATATCCGGAGAAACCATCCATCAAAGAGAAGATTTTTCTTACGTTACAATCATCGACGATTTGGTCAATGAAGGGGGTAGGAAAGTTGTCTTTAGGACAAGCTTTGTTAATGTCCCTATAATCAATGCACACGCGGATTGTGCCTTGTTTCTTGTCAATAGGAACAAGATTGGAAACCCAGTCGTTAGAGCCACATCGGGTAAATGAAGACATCCTTAAGAAGCTTCTCAACTTCAAGCTTGATAGTGGATACTTTACGTGGGTGGACTAGACGAAGTCATTGTTGGACAGGTTAAGTGTCCAGGTATGTCTTAATCTCATGTATCACAATGTCAGGTTCAATACCCGACATTTCTTCATAGCTCCAGAGGAAGACGCCACGAAATTCTTGGAAAAGAGACTTGTAGGTGACAACTTCGTCATGGGAACACGAAGCTCCGATATGCGCATTTTTGAAAATTCCAGGTTTTATGGATATGTTGAGGGGGATGGTGGGTGAGATATTACTTAAGTTCCCTTCGTAGAATAGATCATGTATAGACTCGGGAATGGTAGAAATGACGACAACAGCCGACAGGGTCGAGATCCATTGGTAACCCTCGATGGCGTGTTGTTCTAGGAAGAGAATGGAACGATGATGTCCATCATCCCAAGGGGTGTCTTCCATGGAAATAACAGACATAATCATCTTGTCTGTGGGAAAAATGATGTGGAATGGATCTGGAGATAAATTACCAAGAGAGGGGGTAGAAAGAGTTGCCGTTTGAATGGCTTGATAAGTGGATTTGATCAGACTCAAAGGAATTTCATCACCATAATAAAGATGATCATCAGGGTTGGGTACCATCCATGAGTCGTAAGATGCAGGGGTCCCATGAACAGAGGTGGAGATCATGTTGATCGAGGTGACAAACAGATGTGGAACATCGGGTGGTGGTATGGGAAAAGTACCCATTAACGAGGAATATTTAATAAGACCCACACCGACGTTCTCATATCTGGGGGGGGTTTGCAATGAACGGTACATTGTCGGTACGTGTATCGGAGTGGAAGAACCCCAATTGGTCGATGGTCACTACTTTTCCTTGATGTGGGAAACGCATGACACAAAAAAGATTCGACACAACTGCACACATGGAATCAATCTAGCTACAACCAAGTAGAAGGTTGTAATCGAGAGGAGCGTCAAAGACCTCCACTTCAACTTGGACCGTTTTTCCTTCTAACGTAATAGGCAACGAAGGGAGGACATCGTAAGGCTTAAAACCAGATCCATTGAAGGCTTTGAGCATGTTGTGGGATTCAGTCAAAGGAGGAGAGTCGATGGCTTTCCAGTAGGTAATAGACATGACACAAGTCGAGACACCCTCATCAATAACCATTCTACAAATGTTTTTGTCGGAGACAATAACTTGTATTTGGAAGGCAAATTGAGGGGGTAACCTTGGAATCTGATCTTCCAAGTCAAAAATTATTAAATTCATATCCGTAGGGTCGATTCCACCAATAGCTTTCAACAGTGCCTTCCATTGTATAGGACAACTTTGAAGCACTTCAAGGGCTGACATCACGGATGGTGCTTGGGCCAGATCTTCGACTATACTATAGTTCTGGGCAACACGTGCATGAGGACTGAAAGTTGATTTTTGAACAACACCCTTTGGAGGAGGGCAAAGAACTGTGTCTAGGCTCGGTCATTTGAGATGAAGAGGACCATTGGTAGGTGGAGTCGTAGAATATGGTTGGACTAATGAAGGAGGTATTGCATCAACCTTCTCTTTGGAGGAAGGATAATCTTTGGCTCGAGTGGTAAGTGTGATGTCATTCTTCTTTGAATCACTTGTACACATTAAGACATAGGATGTATTGGAGGGGGAAGGTTGGTCGTGAAAGACCAACTGGGCCTATTGTTGAGACGGGAAGGGTTGTGAAAAAACAGTCGGAGTGAGGGGCTTCGTGGTCCCTTGAAGGAACTTAGTAACCTCGACCCATCGTGGACAATCCTTAGTGTAGTGATCATCACCATAAATAAGACAAGGGTACCAAGGTTTGTTCTTATCCCTATCGTCAACAGGTGGGGTTTTGGTTTTCTCAATTTGCGAATTATTTTTATCCTCCTTGTTCTTACCCTTTCCTTTTTTGGATTTATTTTTTCCGGTGGGGGTAGATTGAACAGAATTTACCTCGAAAGTCTTGTTGATGGGAGGGGTAGGAGACAGATCATTTTGAACATTAGAAAAAATGGGTTTAGGGTTGTTGCAAGAGGTTTGGACGAAACGTGGTTGGGGATGGAAAGTGTCAATCACACCGTCAGTTGCATGAGAAGCAACGGGAGTGATTGAAGTGGCAGAAGTAGAAGATCGAGGTGCGTCACGGAGTAAGTCGTAAAGAGTACCCGTTTGTGAGTAAACCAGGTCTAGGTATTAGGCATGATTGATTGCATGTTCTTCGGTGACCACTCCACCCATGGCAATGTCACGAGCGATGTCATTCACGAATGATTTCATGAACCACTCTGCCAGCAACTGATCGGGAAGTTCGATTTTGATGAGACGTCATCTCTGTTTCCACTCATGAATGTCATCAGAGATATGAGTGGACTTATTTTGTTTGAAAGAGCTCAAAATATCGGTTCCTGTTTCGTAGCAAATCAGTAACTGGTAGTGGGTGAGGAAAGCCATAGCAAGGGTGTTGAAGTCGGTGAAGAAGCCAAGTGGTAATTCTATATACCACTTTACGGTGGAACCTGTGAGGGTTCTCTAAAAAAGGCGTAAACGAATAGAGTCATCCATCAAGGAGTTGGATGAGAACCAGAGGTGGAAAGTCATTACATGATTGTTTGGGTCCTCTCCTGGCTTACCATCGAATTTAGGTATATCGAATGGTAGTTTGGTCGGTATGAGGGGCCATTGAGGAGAGTGACGGATCAGATCATTTAAAATTCTTGACGGATCTAGGAGGTCCAAGGTGGCTAAGAAAGGTAACTTTCTATTCACATGCAGGTACTGGTGACTTTGGGGGGGGGAGTCTCGTCAGTAAAACAGTGGGACCATAAGCAATTTACATATAATGTGAAGATCTGAGTAGATTCGGTTGTTGGTGTGGGTGCAAGTAATTCATAGGGTTGTACCCTTGAACAAGGGAGTGGGGTTGATCATTGGAGCCCCAAATAGGATTAAACATACCTGGATAGGGTTGGCCTGTACTAGGGGGTATGACGGAGCTAGCTTGAGGTTGTTTACCGCCAGTCGAGTGAGGATTATGTTGTATAAGATGATTCCAATACTAGGCCAAGGATGGAGGTATGTTTTTTCCATAGGGTGGGGTTGGTGGGGGTTTCCCTCCAATCGGGGGTTGCATCTCAGTTGGGATTTGTCCTACAAAAGGGGGTTGAGTTTGGCCTCCTTGGTGAGATTGTCCACCAATAGGAATCTGGTAATTACGTGTGAACAACGGGATGGTGCCACTAGGATCAGTGCCTCTGATAGAGGATGGAAGAGGTCCTCTAAAAGGGGGTGGAGGAAGTGTCGGAATGAAACCAAGAAGACAGTGCCCAGAAGGAGTGGAACCGCCAGGAGTCCCGGATGAGATTTGTGTAGGAGCGCGAATAGAAGCATTCAACGCATGATATCCAAGTGGAAGTGGTGGGGTGTTTCTGGGCAAAAGCGGTGTGCCAATGGGCGCTTGGCCAGCCATTGTAATCCTGGTGTGAGGATTCATAGTATCTGGGACCATTGTGTAATCGACCGTTTGTAGAGGGAGAGTCAAGATGTGGTCAGCTGGCGGGGTGTCTGTACCAGGAAAATAATAGGAAGTAGTAAAAGGTATTGTGCCTAGATCAAATGTTTCGGGCAGCTCAGGTGCGACATTGATATCAACTCTTGCTCCTAAGCCAAAGAGATCCCGTCTAAAAATGTCAGTAGTCCAAAAAGGATCTTGACCCTCAGGTCCTATGAAAGGTCTAGTTGGTGATCCAGAAGACTGAACAACTAGATCTCCGGAAGAATTCACTCAAACAATACGTCTCTCAGAGTCGGTAGGAATTCGAAAGTCCTCTCGAGAATTAGTAATTCGAAACCATTCTAAAGAGTTATTTCTTTCCACTTTTGGAGTGGTGACATCTTGTACATCACTCTGTTAAGGAGAGCCTTCCAGTGAGTTGGTAGGCAAGGGTTAAGAACCTTCCATATCTTCTGGGAGTAGGCCTTGCATTCTATGTGAGTGGCATGGAGGGTCAATTGTGATTGAGTTAGAATCTTACGAAAAAAATTATATGGCCAACTTGGGTAAACAAACAGCATATGCTAGTAAAATCTAGGAAGAAAAACCAAGCAAACAAGACCTTCCAATTCCGAAGTCACTAGTTGGTGATGAAATCCAACATCGCGATGACGAGACAAGAAGGGGCTGGGCCAGGGTGGAAAAGTTACGTTGATGACCTGCTTAATGGACTTACACCCTGGTGCAAGCTCCCACACATAATTGTGGCTATACCCTCCAAGGAGCCTGAGTGATTTTGGCCAACATCGATTCTAGGTACCGTGAAGACTTGCCCCTTCACAGTCACCTTGTGTAAGACCCTAAGAATATAGGCTACTAAGGTTACCACCAACAACAATGATGCCTAGGGGAACAGTCGACAGTTCGATCCACACGCAAGGGTAGGTTATCTAGCCTGAAATCAACTTGAGAGGCTTCCACTCATCATTGTGGGTATACCTTCAAGTGACCCCCATAATACATGCAATCCCTACACTGATATCAACAAAGCAGGGTGAGTAACTCTATCAATATCAAAGCGACCTTGGGTTTGACCCTTGTGTGAGAAGAGCTTCCCAGGACAAAATGTTGCAAATGGAATTTGATACTCCTTATCAAAAGATACTATTGTGTGTTTTGTGCTTTGGAGAGTGTGCCTCACTGCCTATTCCAAAGCTCTAGCCTAGCTAATGTTGATGTAAAAGAGTCCTAGAAAAATTTACTAGTTGAATTTTAAAATTGTGCAATATTATTACAGGTTTTTGTTACTCAAAAGGAGACGGAAATGAAACCGATGTTGTGTGAGACTCTGACCCAAAAATGCATAAATAGGAATGAATGATACAATGATACAAAATTTGTTATTCAATGAATCCTATTTACAGGAGGGAGAGAGGAGTTTTCTGGAGCAATGTGAACTACAATGCATGATTTTCTCTTAAATGTAATATCAAACAACCATGAACAATGCCAATTCCCTATTGATTCTTTTTCAATACTCGAATGCCAATATTTTTTAATACAAAGTTGCTTAAAAAAGAAAATGTCTTTAATTTTTGTTAGAAACCAAACAACAGGAGTGGAACTAAGAAAAACAAGCAACCAATGAAAAAGAAATATACAATAAACACCCAAACCAATCTTTCAATGAAGACAAAAATAACAAACTGAAAAGACCAGTCTCTTCAAATGCATATGGGTAACAATTTTCCAAGTAATAAGAAATTGAAAAGAACAATTGATCTCAAGTTTTAAACCAATCAAAGGCTCCCAACCAAACAAGTACTCGGATTTCAAAACCAGAGATTATACCCTTGTTGTGAAAAGGTCAAGAGGTAAATACTGAGAAAACATGATCAAGAAGAGCTTAATCATTCACAAGATTTGAAGTCAAGAATCATTCAATCACTGGCTAGAGAAGTTCTTCCTAGACACACAAACAAATCTAAGCATCTAAGGACACAAAAGACTTAATCCAAAAAATTTGCAAGTGGGTTCACATGTTGGAAGTGTGGTACAGTGCGAGAATCAAGGATTATCGCAGGCTAGACACAGGTAGAATGCGAGAAGTTTTCACTGAAATTAACCACAAAGTGTGAACTTTAGTAGTTCTCGCAAGCTACAGAAGGGTGCAGTGTGAGAAGGTCTATAATCAAGCAAATTTTGGATCAAGGGAGTCGGTAGGGGTCTCCTCAAGACTCAGAGATTGATGGGAATGAAAAATGGTAGGTTAAGAGTAAATGGCCAAGAAAAAACCACCAAAAATGGGTTGTATCCCTAGTATGGTCGCCAATTTTGTTACCGAACAAATCGGTAGGTGTGGACACTAACAGATCTCCCTAGATCCACCTAGATCTAGAACAAAATAGGACAAGACATGACTCTTTCCCTAAGTTGTAGTCATTGAATCTACCAATAAGAAGGAACAAGTGACATACCTTTATATCGCTTCCTTATGTCTCCGTTGTTCCTGCGTGAGATCGGAAGAGC
>CBVK0100437331.1:0-11805 GCA_900067695.1 Picea abies | reverse complement strand
TATATATATATATATATATGTGTGTGTGTGTGTGTGTGTGTGTGTTAAAAGGTTAACAAATTAAATTAGTAAATAAATATAATACAAAATATTATTAAAGACAATCTAAACATAACAATAAATAATGATATTCATAACAATATCATTATAAATAAGTAAGCATATAATATTAAGTTAAAGAAGTAAACATAACAATTAATAATGATATTCATTGTGAATTATGTCTTGTTTGTTTCATTGTCTTTAAAATATTTTTATTAAAGAAATAAAACAGTAACAAATAAAGATGATAAATAAAGAAAATAATATACATATAAAAGATTGAAATAAACAAAGTGAAATGTTTTAGTTTTTCATTTTTTTTAGTTACATAATGAGAATTAAAAGAAAATAGAAACAATATCAGAGTTAAAGATGATATTTATTAATGAAATCTTTACATATTTCCTCAGATCCNTGNAATCAGAGTTAAAGATGATATTTATTAATGAAATCTTTACATATATCTTCAGATCCTTTTAGGATTTCAGGCCTCTGCGAAGACCTGGACCATGAGTGAAACTCTAACTATTCTAGGTGGTTATATGCCTCACACTAAAATAGCTAAGTATAAAAGTAATTTAACAAAGAAGATTGAACATGCTTGAATGAAAATAGTGAATCTTTAAGGTAATCATATGCATATGAGAAAACTGGTTAGCCATGAGAATATACACACAATACAAAAAAACTCAAATGAATAAACAAGTTACCTCGAAGATGCCATCAATCTCCATTTTCCAAGCTCCTCTTGCTACTCTACAAGCCACCCCTGCTATCAACACATTTTCCAAGCTCCTCTTGCTACTCTACAAGCCACCCCTGCTATCAACAACGCATCAAATCTCTTGAAGAAAATATACAAAATGTGAATGACGAAAAGATTTACAGGTTTCTCTCTTGCTCCTAACATACCTTTCATGATTTCTCCCTTTTTTTTAAGCTGCTTGCTACATGTTTTATAGTATTTGGTAGACAATTTTAATAGTTTGGCCCGTTTGTAATTAACGATATGAAGCTAATTTGGTTAGAACCACTTCAGTTTTTTTCCATTAAATAATATATTAAAAATGGTAAAGAAATCTCATTATTCTTTTATCCATGTGTCAATTTGTTTATGCCTTTGGAAGTAGCGTGGAATAAAAACTTGATAGATCAAAGCTATTTCACACATATCTACCCGTGAAAGATCTCCAACAATGCCACATTGAATTTTGTGGAAATTGTCCTCGGAAAACTCTCAAACCTATTTTTGCGAAGTTGCTTCTCGTGGATATACCCAAAATTAGTCTGTGGCTCTTGAAAATCATCAACATATTTCTCATAGTTTTTTAATGTATTTGAACTTATTGACCGAACAATGGCAACTGAAAAACGACCTTTTCCTTGTTAGCTTATTGTTTGATGTAAGAATGACATACATTAAGCTCTCCATATTTTCCACGTTCTTGTTTTTCAATGCTTCAAAGTATTCACTTTACAAAGGAAATATATGGCTCACATTTCTTGGCATAAATCCACACTTGAAATAATTCTCAACTTTATGAATTAAGTTAACCCACAAAGGAAATGACTTGTATGAGTGTATTTGGGACATCATGTGGTGGTTTCCAAAGGAAATGACTTGTATGAGTGTATTTGGGACATCATGTGGTGGTTTCCAAATCATAAAGTAATTTAAAAAAGGTAAAGTGAATATGAAGATCTTTGTTTTAATAATAGAGATGATATGTGGAAATGATATTTATTTGCTTTTGGAAAGGGGTGGAGAAAGCTAATAAGTCAAGTCAACCTTATATGATATAATGCATTTTAAACTTTTGGCATGGCATAAAAAGTGTTAAAGGAATGATATAACTTTATGAAGGGTAAGTGATGTGGAGAGTGAGATATAGGACATGTAGATATTTAATAATATGTTGTGTATAAGGTAAAGTGATTCAAAGACTGTAATGTATAAGCCTTCAAATATATCATGTCAATAGGACAATGTGAGTAATGCGAAGAGTGAGTAATGTCTTGTCCTTCAAATATATCATGTCAATAGGAAAGGGTCATGCCTAGTGCCATAATGACAATTTTTCCAAGTATCTCATCGAATTTAGTGAGAGTACATATAATTTTTTTGCAAGTGGTTTGAAATGAGGGGGAGCCTGGAAACACTTTGTTGGCTAGAATTGTTGACCAAAAATGTAGTAGACACCTGGCTCACCATCCTGAACTAGGAAATTCTTTTGAAAATAATGAGGATGACTTGTTTGCATTATTTCTGATTGAATGTGATAATATTGATTTAGCTGCACATCCTTGGTATCGAGATATAATCTATTATTTGCAATATGAAAGTTGTCCTAATAATATTGAATATTACGAACACACAAGGACTCGACTTGAGGCTTCCAAATATCTAATCTTGAACACATCACTCTTCCACAGGGTTGTTGATGAACTGTTGTTATGTTATGTAGACGATACAAGAACCCAAAAGATTTTAAAATAAATTCATGGGTCAATAGATTCAAATATTCACATTGGTGGAAATTTCACTAGCAAAGCCATTGCTCACAAAATTTTGAGAACTGGTTATTACTGGCCTTCAATTTTTAGTGATTCATATAAGTTTGTATTGACTTGTATTGAATGTCAAAAAATCGCTGGTAAAGAAAAGCTTTTTGCGTTGCCTTTACAACAAGTTCTAGCTTACTTTCCCTATTCTAAATGAGGATCGAATTTCATTAGACCTATCAATCCCTTGTCTTCTGTTGGTCATATTTTTATCTTGACTGCAACATACTACTTTACGGAATGGACTGAAGTAGTTCCTCTCAAACATGAACACGATGAGTATGTAATATCCTTTTTAAAATCTATTATCTTTTGTTGTTTTGGTCTTCCAATTGAAATTATTTATGATAATATACGAGCATTTATATCTTGAAAATTGACCCAATTTCTCAATAAATTTGGGGTAAATCACTTCACTTCATCAACATACTATCCACAAGGAAATGGGAAAGTTGAATCAACGAATAAGAATTTGGTCAAAATTCTTAATAATATATTTAATGATAAGCCTCGCCAGTGGAATACTTTACTCAATTACGCATTATGGACAGATTGCACCACCACAAAAACAAGTACTGGCCAGACTCCTCTTCAGTTATTATATGGTCAAGAAGCAATAATGCTTGTGGAACTTGAATTAACTTCCCTAAGATTAACATTGCAGGAAGAAGAGTTGAACTCTACTAATTTCCCACAAAGAATACATGCTCCATTGGATTTAGAAGAACAAAGGAGATTTTCTCTTGAAAATCGTAAAAAGAGACAACATTTTGTTAAGAAATACTTTGATAAAAGGGAAAAATTAACTACTTTTGTAGTTGATGAAAAGGTTTTGTTATGGGATTCCGCTCATGCTTACAAAGGTGAGCATTTAAAAGTTTAAGAAGTTATGGCCGGGTTCTTATATAATTTCCTCTATTGTTGGAAATAACTCCTATTTACTAAAAGATAGAGATGGACAATTATTTTCTTACACGACTAATGGTTCACATCTGAAACACCATGTTGAAATTCGCTCATTTGTTTTCATTTACAATGTTTCTTGTATATATTTTATCTTCAATTTATACAATTTTTGTTATTCTTTCTCTTCTTTATTTGTATTTTGAGATTTTAGTCAAAATTTGGATCAATCAAGTTACATGTATATTCATTGGATTGCAAAATTTTCATTGATTGTTTTTGGGAAAAAAGAATGAGTACAATCAACATAGTTGAATGGATTATCTTTTGGTCTTCAACACTACTTGTGTAGTATTTTTTGAAGCAATTAAATTATGTTGTTGAAACTTGATGATAACAACTCTTTCCCATCTTCTTATTTCCTATTCTACTGTTCATGAGTTTTTTTGAAGAGCATATCATAAATTTTGATAAATGTTTTGTTAAACTACCTAACAAGAAGAAACAATTAGCAAAGTATGACTTCAAGTTTCAAAGGAAAAACCAAAAATTATGAATTCTAGCCTATTAAAAATAGACTAACCTACGGAGTCGCTAGACGTTGACTCAAAATATCATCACCTATTATTAAAAGTCTACAAATTATTGCAAGGTATGTCTATATATTTATAATATAATGATAATAGGTGGGGTCCCCTAGAAGAAAATTCATAAATGGCTATTTCAAAGTGTAAAACTTCCCTAACCATGATTGCATATCGTTATATCAATTGTTATTTCATTTCAGTTATGATTCTTTTAAGTGATGACATGCCTATTCAAATTTTTATGATGTTATCAATATATCTATTTCAATGATGAAAATAGATTATTACACTTCACTAGGATGTATGTTAGTTATGGTAACTTTCTTTCACTCTTGAACATCTTGGTGACATGGTACTTGTAAAGTATAAAAACAACGTGATCTAGCATGTCCCTCACAATATAAATCAAAGTCATTTTCTATGCTCATGAATTCAAGACATATAAACTTTATAGTTTATATTACTTGTATGAATTTGACGTACACACAATGGACTCAAGGCATGAAAAGTAAAAATATGGTTTTGTAAACCATATACATGTGAGAAGTTTTTGACTCATATACAAAATATTTGTTATGCGGTCATGTTATGTACAAAGGCTATGGTTGTACAATTAGACTCAGTTTACAAGATCACATTGAGTTCATGGTACAATGATGGTGATATTCTAAAGGAAATGTTAATTTCGAAATAGTATAACACATGGCACAAGTATTAAAGTTTATGAGATAAATGTTGGAAATATTGGGATTGACATGCTCAGGTAATGACGTAGATTCGAACTTGAATTCATTATGGAAAAATAGTGATGAGGTTTAGTTTTATTGAAGATAATGAATGTGAGCACAACAACATATTTCTATCTGAATGGTTTTTAGTTCAGAGTTATGTTTGACATATGTTGTTGACTTTCGACTTGGCCGAGGTCGTGTTGATGAGGAAAAATTGCCGTTACCATCACAAATGCAACTATATGTTTTTTATTGTGTAGACATCATACAATTCGTCCTCATTATTGAAGAGTTTCCAAGTAGAAATAATAAACCTATTGTTTCTTATTTATTCATTCAAGATACCTTCACTATGATATAAATCAACAAACTTTCATTATTGAAGAGTTTCCAAGTAGAAATAATAAACCTATTGTTTCTTATTTATTCATTCAAGATACCTTCACTATGATATAAATCAACAAACTTGAATAATTATGATTGGATGGAATTGGTCGGAATCATAAATTATTATGTTTGAGTAGGAAAGCACGGGTCAACCATTTTATGATGATGTGGAGTTTTTTATCCAATAAAAAATGTGATTATTGTGACATGAAAAAATGTTTTCTAAAATGGTTTACATAGAATTGACATTTTATCCATAAAGCTATTTCCTTTTATCCCACTCATATAAAATACATTCTTTTCCCCTTGTCTATGTAATTAAAAGGAAATGCGTTATATCTGCCTTCAATTATGTAAAAAAAAAAATGGTTCTTTGACAACATGGTATATTGTAAAAGGATATTTATTCAGCATGTGAAATCAATATTTTGTGATTTACGATTTAAAATGATACCATCATGGTTGATATTTGAGTATAGACAGTAAACACGAACTTTCTTTCATTCTTTTAATTTTTCCATTTTCCACAAATTCAATTCCTTTATCATCTTCTTAGTCACATATATTTTCCCTTTCCATGCATTCCCTGGTTCATATGTTCAAAAGAAAAGACAATCGATTATATACAGAGGTGTTTTAAAAGAAGATTTTCAAGATCATATTTTGGAAATATGAAATGAAAGTTGGGTGATTGTAGAGTTATGGATTTTCTTCCATTGTTTTTCAATTTTCCATGCATCTCTCCCTTTTATGTTTAATGACTGTGCCACTCAGATCCAATACTTAATCATGTTTAACAAATTGTAATTGGTGTTTATTATGCTTGGTTTGTATCTTGCTTCAAGTATTTTAGACTAATGTTATAATGATGGCATATAAATAAGTTTCTTTAGTTGTGGCAGTAACCACAGTGGAAATAGAGGAAACATGGGTTAGAGAGGAAGAGTACATAATGTTTTTGGGTAGCGAGGAAGGAAGAAAATAATGATATTCTCAATTCACTTTAATGCCAACTCAGAGGAGTTAAATCGGTTGGTGCAAGATGTTTATTTCAACCTTCTTGTTCATCTTGCTTTGCATCCACCTCAAGCACCTATTTCTCCTCCTTTGCAACCACAACCAAGAATTGATGATTTTCCTGATCCACCTCCTATGCAACCAACCAATGATGGCTGGGAGAACATTCTTGTAAATCCTCCTTTTGACATAGTTCGATGGCTTGATGTTTAATTTCCACCACCTCCTCTTATGTATCCTATGCCTCACATTGCTTCTACAACCTCTATGGCACATTCTTTCCAAGTTACCAAAAATTATAAAGCACTACCCCTTGAACCTGAGTTGAATAAAGGAAAATAGCCTACAATTTCCATAATATTAGACTCATCTGAGGCCTCCTCCATACAATCAAGACTATACCTTGTTCAAGCTGAAAATGTTAAAAGAAAAATGACTTTTAATGACATGCACTCTGAGATTGAGAAACTAGAAGAAAGGAAGTGTGTTGATCTAGAATTTCTTAAGCAAAGGGATGCTCTTTCAGAGGGAAGTAGACAAAGGGAGGCTACTTCAAACAAAAAATATTGTTTATGATTTTAATTTCATTTGATGACATTTTCACTTTGACATTCGATGCATATTTTTGGGAAAACATATATGATATTATTTTCAAAATATTTTATATCATGGCATTATAATGTTTTTGGGAGATACATGTATTTGATGACGTGGCATATTCATATTGGTTTCTTTTTTATATACTTTTTGATGTTGATATATACATGATATTTGATTAAAATCTAGAGTTACAAGGGAAATGTTGAAAATAAAAGGAATAAAATACATATGGGGACCCCACCTATTAATTATTATTTATTATCTATCCTTATTTTTGTCCTGTCCTAACTAAAGTTGTTTAACTTTATAACAAAAGGTAGTTGAATCACTTAAACTAATTTTTGAAGACATAAAAGGAGGAGAAAAAGGACAAACATATACTTGAGAAAATAGAGAGAGATACTTTTGATAAAGGTTATTCTAAAGGTGGTGAAATAAAGGACTAGGAAGCATTGCTTATTGACATGCTTCAAAGAGTCAAGACTATGATGCACTTGTAGTTTGGATTGATCCAATTCAATTTTCAGTTTTAATTTTCTTCTTTGAGACACCGATTGTGTATGTATTAGTCAAATTACATCTTAGAATTCTAAGTCTAATTCCAATCCAAACCCTTGCAGGGGTTTGTAAAAAGAAACTTGGTTGTAACTCAAAATGATATCAAAAAAATCATCTGCTGATTTCTTCTCATTTATGAGACTTGTTGTGCATTGAAATTTTAGATTTATGTTATCTTGCATTTATTTATTGAATAGTTTATAAATTTCATTTTCAAGCACTTTTTCTATTTTAAAATTGATTTTACATAAAAGCATACAAATTTTATAACAACATTAGATATAAGAACTTATTTGTTGAGATTTGAATGAGATTTTTGACAGGCTATAAGCCCACGATGATAATCACGTCCATATCACCTAGCCTAGTGAGATTCGAAAATGTTTGAGTGAGGATTTATCCATTCCTCTCATTAACACCCCTATCAATAAACCATGAATTAATTTGACGAGAATAAATACAAGAATATGAGTAAATGGTTGGAAGCACATAATAGTCCAATATTAAAACAACCATCTATAGTCCTATGCTCATAGATTAAAACAAAATTTTTCAAAGGACATAAATAAAAAGGGAACAACAACACATGAGAATAGTCTATAGTGTGAGATACATTCTTTCACAATTCCAATTATGAGCAAAAGCAATAGAATAGTCCACAACACAAACACACAGGAGTCCGAGCTCTCTAGAAAATGGATTCTTCTCATTCAAAGTTCTAGTAGTAGTACATGAGATCTCCAAGAGCCAAAATCCTTTTCTTTTTAGAGTTTCTAGCATTTATAATCATTTACATAATAACTTCCCTCTCTTGGCTTGGTGGCCAAGTGCCAGCTTCAGTTCCATTTAAGAAATTGGCTC
This sequence comes from Picea abies, assembly GCA_900067695.1. Lineage (NCBI taxonomy): Eukaryota > Viridiplantae > Streptophyta > Pinopsida > Pinales > Pinaceae > Picea > Picea abies. The sequence goes on along the minus strand of CBVK0100437331.1, from coordinate 3,557 downwards.
TCTTATTTCTCGGCCTTCCAAATTACATATTCATCCTTTTCTCCAAGGGGACTTGATTATATTAAATTTTATATTAATTTGGTGCCACCTCATTCCCCCTTTTAAAGTTAGATTCATGCTTAAGGAGTTCAAATGAATAATAAGAAAATAATCAGTTTTCTTGGAGTAATGACGTGTGTAACTCCTTTGCTTTAGGTTTACTAATGGACATGTGTAGATTATGCATGCTCCCATGCTTAAGCTTTGTGGTATAGGTTTTCATCACTCATCATTTTGGCTCCACATTTGATCATTGTTCATGAATTGGTACGTCATCGTCTATCTTTATTACATATGCATCCATTTAAATGCTCTATTTTCTCATCATTTCTCGATGAGTATGACTCTGTACATAACATTCAAATATCCTTTGTTGTATATTGGTAGGTCCTTCTCCCCATTATGCTTATCATCCATGTTTTTATGTTCACTATGTCATACATAATGTCTTTAGATTAAAATGTATAATCTTTTTTTAGTGTCGGTAGTTGGATGTCATCACACCAAGATATATAAGTTGAAAATATACAAAACTTGGAATCATATTTTAGAAAAACTGCATTTAACATAAGGAATTCAATAGGAAAATTAATTAGGAGTCCATGTTTACTTCCATGAATTCAATCTCTAGACCCTTTGATAATGATTTTGTGGACAACTTAGTTGAAATGATGTGTAAAAATGTTTCCATGATATTGAAAATGTGCCCATATTCAAATTTGCAGATATGGAACAAATGGTAGGGAATACCCTAAAACTTATATAAGAAAAGTTGTATATCTCAACAAGAGATTTTCAATGGTATAAAGAACGCACAAAACTTAGTTTGGGGTCAAAAGTTCTGGTGAAAATACCAAAAAAATGTGTTTTGTCTTATATACTATGTTGCACCACTTTTAACTTTCGGTGTGATATGCCTTGTGGCCACTTTTAAATTTTGGTGTGATACACCTTGTGTCACACCAGTTTTAAATTTTGGAGTGATGCGTCCTATGTTGCACCACTTTTAACTTTCAGTGCGATATGTTTTTTTAGCCTCAAAAGCCTTTTGTATTGCACTTGAAAAAATATTTGGTGCTACATGTCACTCCCTTCAAAGTTTTATGTGATGTGAAACTTAAATGGTTTAAGTTTTTTGTTTTTATGTGCAAACCCCTTGAGACTTTTGTCTTTTGTGCACTTTAAAAATTTGTCTTTATGTGTTCCCCTTAAAAACTTATATAATGTAAATCCACACAAAACTTGTCTTATTTTCACCGCATAAGACCTTGCCTTATTCACACTTCACAAAAATTTGGTTAAAAACTGTTTTGAGTGTATTGCACTAGATAAAGTTTTGGGTGCGATACATGTTTGGAGATCCACCTTAATGTTTATCACACTAGATAAAGTTTTGGGTGAAATACATGTTTCACATGGAAAATAAGTTTAGGTGCGACATGGTATTGCATGGAAAACAATTTTAGGTGTGACATGGTATGTGCCCCTTTAAAATGTGTCATGATATTCCACCTCATGCAAATTTCATGAAGTTTTGTCTTAATGTCCCCCAATTTAAAACATGTCTTAATGTGACATCTCATGCACACTCTTTAAGAACTTTTGTCTCATGTGCTCTTACAACATTGAAATGATGCCTACACTTTATCTTAATGTGTTGTTGTAGGGTAAATGAACCCTGCAGGAGTTACCTCCCTTAGGCTCTTCCTATACCTAAGGAAAAATATAGATGCAAGTAGTATACTTTCCTAGATCTAAATTATACACAAAAAGAATCCATGAGTTGATGTAGTGAAATGTTTACCCGGTGATATGATGATTGTCCCTGCAGGGTCCTTAGCTGTTATCTTTCTCAAAGATGCCCTTCGCTCTTATCAACATGGATCTGCACACATAGAGACATAAAGAAACCTTTCACAAGATAAAAATAATCATGTATAAATGGAAGATGTAGTGACATAACATAATAATATCAATTCCCTACAAAGATTATAATAATTACATACAATCAAGTAAGGGGGAAAATCTTGTACATCTTCTATTAATGAATGGTTTACAACTTACAATCAAGGAAGTTGATGCAATCCTTTCGCAAGCTTTGTAATCAAACCTCCAGTACAAGTTTTCTTTCTCCTTTCTCTCCCCCTTTTCCCATGAGAAACCCTCAATATATAGGATAATAGAGATACGATCAAAGGTTAATCTAGATAGATCTAGATGCCCAACATAACAAGCTTCTCGAGGTCAAACCACAAAAAATCCGAGGTTTAATCTCATCTCATGGAAACTAATCCTAAATAGGGAGTAATAGACTTGATCGCACCTTGCACTCTTGCAAAGAGCGATTGGTTGCACATTGTAAAAGGACATGGAGCAACCACCAATTTTGGTCATAGGCTGTAAAGGGACAACCAACGACCAAGAAAAAAGCTACTGCAAACTCAGGGGAAAAGTGGTATAATTCAATGTGTTTCAGAATACTAAACTCTAGATGATGCTCATCAAGTGATCATGTGGCAAACAAATGTATAACAAATGCCCCCTAAAGTGTGATTTCAAAAAAGTTGTCTGATGGCTGAAATACTTTACAAACTAATCACAGATATTTGGGTGAAGGAAGTTGGGAAGAAACCATCATCAGTCTTGCATAATAATAACATCCTTGAGGAGGGAATACCCATGCTTGGTAATAAAAACTAAGCATGGCCACAAACAATATCACATTGCAGATCCATGCATGATGCAAACAATTATATCATGGCCACAAAAAAATACACTATGGATTCATGTCACAAGAGAATACATAGCCATGACCAAGTACAAATGTGGATCTATGTCACAGTATTAGTGAGAGGAATTGATGCATGAGTGATCTATGAAGTACTCATGAATAACTCCATTGCAACTTGGGAGGGAATTCCATCAAAGAATGTGGTGCTACCAACCCAAGGTCTTCGTCCCGAATCCCAATGGTATGAATCTACAACATGTGAATAAATGAGTCGAGTTCGAGCATGGTAGAAGTCGTATGATTACCGGTCATTGATGTATATCATTAATAGACACGAGGGTACCCACCGATGATGATGATGGACCCCAAGATACCTAATACAATGTAACAGGTGTGAATAACTAAGTTGAAGTCGAAAACTCATAGATTTATTCAACATGAGCCAATGATGTAAACCTGTTGACACTTGAATCCGTTAGGACTGAAACAACAACCTCATGATGATGTAAATCCCTCTGCATTTTTATAGAGGTGGTAATCCTCTTTATATTTTCTTGGGATTTCTATATATTCAAAATGTGGGACTTGACAAAAGTCTGTCGTAGCAATTCAAAGAAACATAAATATGGAGAGAAGATAAAAAGGAAAATGTTTTTTTTTGTTTTGTTTTATTATTAAATAAAGTTCCTGAGAAAGGAACATGAATCACACACTTCACACATTTAAAGAAAATAAGAAAAATTTCCTCACATCCATCATAGTTTAAGATAAATATTTTTGATCACAT
>CBVK0100437330.1:0-11805 GCA_900067695.1 Picea abies | reverse complement strand
AAGGAAGGGGCAAGGATGGAGAGTTCAAATCTCTCTTGATATTGGAGGATTGTATCTTCCTCTTGGAGGTTTAGTCCTCCCTTTACATTTGGAAGCTGTAGCTACCTTTGGAAGTCATTACTTCCCTTGAACAAAAAGTATTGATTATTTCTCATATATTGTGCATGGTGTATTGTGGTGTATTGGTGTAACTCTTATACTATTGTTCATTGATCATTGGATATAATTGAATGGTTTAATTATAAGTTGAAAAAGGTTTTTAAATTGTACTTGATACCGATTCACCCCCCTCTCAGTATCAACAATTGGTATCAGAGAGGGTTACCTTCTGTACAGTTTAACCACTGTAAGGAAGATCCTATGCAGAAATGGAAGGAAACATTCCAAATGAGATTCCACCATTTGATGGAAGCAATTTTGAATACTGGAAAAATAGAATGGAAACTTACTTGAAAGCTCTTGGGGTAGATGTTTGGATCTCAGTTGTTTCAAGATACAATGCTTTGAAGAAACCAAAGACTGCAGCTTAGAAGGAAGCAAAAAGGAACAACAATCTTGCAATAGATACCATCCTAGATGGATTGACAGATTTAGTGAAATCCAAGGTGGGATCATGTGCATTAGAAAAATATATTTGGGACAAGCTACAAGAACTTTATGCAAGGGAAGAAGCAGAAGAAGAAGAAGAAGAAGTTGAAGAAGATTACAACATCTTAGATTTCAAAGAAGAAAATAGAGGTCAGTTCTTTTGCTTTAATTGTGAAGGAGTAGGTCACGTTGAATTTGAATTTCCTCATCCAAGGATTGAAAGAAATGACACTGAAGAAGAAAATTCCAATGAAGAAGAAGAAAATCATAAAGAAACAATTATTCAACTAGAAGATGAGAATCTTAAAAAATTGAAGCATGTTGAGATTGAAAATAGCAAGCTCAAAGACATGCAAAGAAAACTAAGAAGTGAATTGGTTAGTTGTGAAAATACTGTTGTAATCTTAAATAAACAATTAGAAGACTTTCAGAAACTAAGAGAAGAAACCATTTCCTTGAAAACTCTACTCGAAGAAGCAAAAAGAATAGCAGAAGTAAAGAAGGTCCAAATGATAATGAAAGAAGAAGATTGTGAGAAACTTGAACAAGAAGTTGTCTCATTGAGGAAGAGCCTAAGAAACTCTCAAGTGCCAAAATAATTAACACATCTTGTATGCATGGGTGAAACTTCATACAAAAAAGATTCAAATACCAACAAGAAGGTTGAAGAAAGAGATACACAGACAATTGATGAGAAGTGGACCAGGATACCAGAAAGAAAGAATGATTACAAAAGAGATGAATTTCTAAGAAGACCTTCTACTTTCAAGAATCAAAGAAGCTTCAATTAGTATGAAGGAAACTACAGAAGAGTAGATCATGAATCCAAATGGAATACATCACAAAGAAGGTCACTTACTCCCAGGTATCAAAATTTCTTTCTTGGTCATTGTTATACTTGCAAAAAATTTGGACATAAGGAAATTAATTGCAGAATCAATGAAAGGAACAAATACGAAAGAAACATGAATGGTGTAAACATAAGATATGGAAATAATCATGGATTTGTCAATAGAAGTTATAATTCATTTTACCCATTGATGGAAAAAAATATTGTATGCTACAAATGAAATTATCTTGGTCACAAAGCACGAGATTGCAGATATATGAATGAAGATGTCCCTATGCCAACCATGGTATGGAGAAGGAAAGAGATTCCAAACAATGAATATTGTCAAATAGCATTAACCACTGAAGAATTTAAAGAAGAATATGAATGGTACATAGACAGTGGATGTTCTTCACACATGACCAGGGATCAAGAAAAATTCATCATCTTGAAGAGAAATGATGACAATGTTGCATTGGGAGATGACTCATCTGCCAAAATACTTGGAGAAGGTGTAGTAGAGCTTGGAAGAAAAAATGTAAAAGAAAAGAATGTTCTATTGGTTGAATACTTGAATCATAATCTACTCAGTGTCAGTAAAATGTGTGATCAAGGATACACTCTTACATTTGTCTCCCGAAAATGTAAAATCAGAGAAAATAACTCAGAAAGATTGGTTGCAACTGCAAAAAGAAGACCGAACAACATATACATCCTAGACATGAAGAAGAGAGAGAAGAAAAAATCCACACAAAAGGATTCCAAGGAAGAAAAAGTCCCAAAGACCAAAAATAAGGATGCAGTATTATTGAGTGCCACATGTTTAGGGGGAGCAACCCCAAAGAAGAAGGTTACCTTTTTCCATTAAACTCAGGGGGAGAAGCCATACCCTTTGCCATTGATGTCAAAGGGGGAGAGAAATCGGGATCATGATGATAGGGGGAGCATGACTGTTGCCATCAATGACAAAGGGGGAGATTGTTGGAAGATTGGTTGTTGTCATTGATGTCAACCCTAGTCATGGGTTTTGGACCGCAAGATTGATGAAGGTATTTGGACATGAAGGAAAATGCACATGCAGATACAACACCCATGGATGGATAGTATACATTATTTTTTTTCCGGTGGTATGTGGCACATCACGTGGATCCTCATGGTTGAGGATAAATGAATTTTTGAAGATGACAAAGTGAATTGTAAATGTAGGCCCTGAAGATAATTAAAGAAAAGAATTACAAAATAAGAAAGTGNNAATGTTAAAAGGAAGTGACATAAATGGTATAAATAAACATCATTATAAATTCATTTGATACAAGTCGAATTTCAAAGGGAATAAGAAGTAAAAGAAGGACAAATTTCAAGGGAGGATGAAGTCTTTTGGTGATGTGTTCTAAGGTATGTTATTTTCAGGTCATCTTACCATTTTTTCTATAACTTTTTTTATAGAATGATTAAGATGGTGAAATTGCTATGGTATTGAGAAGACATATCAAGGTACCTATGGTAAAAATTTCATCTCTTGATTCGCTATAATTATGGAGATACACTCTGTGGAAGATAGGGTTTGTGACTAGTCCTGAAGCTAGTCAATAAACAGGTGTTTCAGGTAAAACAGTCATAACTTCTTCATACAGAATCCAAATTAAGTGGGGACACCTCCAAATGAGTACGAATTTTAGTTTCTTGTGTGTGAGTTTCAAAATTGGATGTTAAATATTGAGCGCGGGGCATGCTGTACAAGTTGGGTCTTTTGAATAGACCATAATTGAATAAAGTCTACCATTCTTTCTATAACCTTTTTTTGGGGAGGATTCAAGGAGTGAAAATTGGAGGAGTTTCAAAGAATACATTGAGTAATATTATCTATAGGATCAGAGTACTCCAAGAATTGAAGAATTACAACAATTGAAGAAGTCTCGGGAAGCATTATCAGGTTCTATGTGATGATTGGTTGATGGTGATGATTTAATGTAAAGTTTTATTATCTTTCATATATTCTTGGGTGGAAGGAATCCGCAAGGATGGAGAGTTCAAATCTTTCTTGATATTGGAGGATTGTATCTTCCTCTTGGAGGTTTATCCCTCCCTTTACATTTGGAAGCTGTAGCTACCTTTGGAAGTCATTACTTCCCTTGAACAAAAATTATTGATTATTTCTCATATATTGTGCATGGTGTATTGTGGTGAATTGGTGTAACTCTTATACTATTGTTTATTGCTCATTGGATATAATTTAATGGTTTAAGTACAAGTTGAAAAAGGTTTTTAAATTGTACTTGATACTGATTCACCCCCCTCTCAGTATCAGCACAACACAAGTGTTTCAATTCTTACCTCTTCTCTTCTATCCTGCAATTCTTCTATGCTTCTATCTGTTCTACAATTCTGCTCTGCTTCAAGCTATTTTGAAATTCTGTTCTTGCTTTTGTCTATTCAGCATCTGTTACTCATCTCTAAGTTTTATCTCACACTATGCATACTTTCGGTCTCACATTGCGCATACTGTAATTTCCCTTTCTTACTGTTCAACTCATTATTCATTTAGAACAACCAACCATACACAATCACTCCGTCTTTCTTTTATGCACTTCACACAACTTCAATTACACCTCGAATTCCTAGGACAACAATGCTTCAGCCACTGAATCACCAACCGTCCAAGAACCATGATTTGTTTTTTCTAACTGAATCGTAATTCAACAGTTAATCCTAAAAATCAACAATATCCCTTCGATCAAACTTCCATTTAACAAGCATCGTTGGATTAAATCCGCAAGGTATTTCATTTATCCCATATGCCCACTGGCTGTGACCATGGGCCTAATCAAAATGTGTTTCACATTTCACATTTCAACAATCCTATTTCGAAGGGTCTCAACGCTCCAAGTTATGAACCCCGAAATGGAACTTAGCTCTGCTAGCTCCTCCCTCTCACATGACCACTGGCGGTGACCACAACCTATACAAAAAGGCATTTTCACATTTCACATTTCAGTAATCCAGAGATGAAGAGTCTTGACTCTTCATGTTGCAATCTTCGAAAAGGGGCTTAGCTCCGCTAGCTCCTTCCTCTAGCATTTGACGATGTGACCTTGTCTATGACCATGGGCCAGTTCTTATTGGGATTTCACATATCACGAGTTGGAAGGTTATAGGTTTTCCTTTCTTTGAATTTCCAGTCAGCGAGATGCCAATCTCTCACCATGTGTCCTATGCATCCAATGTTCCACAACATACCTTGATCCAAGGGTTCATATCAACCCTCAATCCAATGGCTCAGATCATTTTGGGATATCGCATATCATGAGTTCCCACACCATGCTCTGTTGACTCCTCCAATGTGCAAGTCAACGAAATTCCAATCGCATGCCACGTTATCTATGACTGCAACTTTCAGGATTGTTATTGCAATTTTGCATATCGTGAGTTCAAGGGGTTAGAGAACATTTTTCCTTTGGATTTCCCGATCTGTGAAACTCTAAAGAGAAACCTTTGTCGCACTCTGACTATTTTCCATGTGTCCTTCTTGGATCAATGGTCCTCCTGCTTTTGGGACTTTCTAATCTCGCTTCGTCTTGTACTTAAAGATCATGCTCCTTATTCTGGATCCAACGATGGTCAGTCTTCACACTCAGATCTGATGCCTGAGATCTGTTCTCCTCTTCTATTCTCTCCTCTAGTCTTAATTTAGATCTGACGGTCATCAATAATTCTGAATGGGATCCAACGATCACTGTTGCTCCTCCTCCTGAGCTTACACTGTTGATCTTTCCATTCCATCATTGTCACTGTGCTGTTGATAGTGAACTTTGCCATCAATGACAAACATGCATACTCTGCTTTTTTCTGAAAAACATGCCAACAATCTCTCCCTTTTCCATTGATGGAAACCCCTTGAAACCCCTTGAAGAACATCCAATTATACAACTGTAGCATCCTTAAAATTACCACACTTTCTCCCCCTTTGACATTAATGTCAAAGAAGAAACATGCTCCCCTTGAGATGTAGTAGTACATACTCCCCCTGTCAACTATGAGTAGCTTAGAAATACAATAGATATTCAATAAGTACTCCCCTTGACTAGGTGAACAGATTAGACGAAATAAGTTATAACCCCCAACTTTTGACGAAGATATCCAAAAGGGGTCGCTGCTAACAGTTTCGTAAAGATATCATCTATTTGTTCTATGGAAGGAATATAATTCAACTGAACGACTCTGTTTGTAACTTCTTCTCTGAGAAAATGGTATTTTATTGGGATATGCTTAGTCTTGGAATGAAGAACAAGAATCTTGGAGACACTAATTGCACTAGTGTTATCAGAGTAAATTGTAATCAGATCAATATAATTTACCTTTAAATTTGTAAGAGTTTGAATCATCCATAAAATCTGAGTGTAGCAAGTAGCAACAACAATGTACTTTTCCTCTGTAGTTGATAAGGAAATATATCCCTGCTTCTTACTAATCCATGCTACCAACGAGTCACCCAGGAAGAATGCACCTCCATTGGTGCTCTTTCTCTCATCCACACAATTTTCCCAATCTGCATTTGAATAAGTAGTTAACTAAAATTTCTGAGATACCACAGACCATAAGTCATTGTTCCCTTCAAGTATTTGAATATCCTTGTGACAACTACTAAATGAATTTGTTTAGGAGCAGACTGATAATGACCTACCATTCCAACAACTTGCATTATATCAGGACGGGATGCTGTGATGTACAAAAGACTGCCTATCATAAAGATATATGTCCTTTGATCAACATTAGATGAAATATCATCTTCACTAAGCTTGCAACCAACCACCATAGGTGTGCTAACATGAGAAGAATCCTCCATCTGAAATTTCTTCAACATCTCTTTCAAATATTTTTCTTGAGAGATAAATATTCCTGTAGAACTCTGATTTACTTGTAAACCCAATAAGTATGACAGTTCTCCTATCATGGACATCTCAAACTATGTTTGCATAGATTTAGAAAACCACTGGACAAAGGATTCATTAGTACAGCCAAAAATAATGTCATCTACATAAACCAAAACAACTAGTAAATTATCACCTTCAGACTTAATGTAGAGATTGCTTTCAACAATACCTTTCTTGAACCCTTTGTCTTGTAAAAATTTGTTCAGTCTATAATACCAAGCTCGTGGTGCTTGTTTCAGTCCATATAGAGCCTTCTTCAGCTTGCATACATAGTTAGGATTATCTGTTAATGATAATCCTTCAGGTTGCTCCATATATACTTATTCCTCTAGATCTCCATTAAGAAATGTTGACTTAGCATCCATCTGATACACGTTAAAGTTCTTATGACATGAATATGCAAGAAACATTATGATGGCTTCTAATCTTTCCATTGGTGCAAAAGTTTCATCAAAATCCTGACCTTCAACTTGTGCATACCGTTTACAGACCAATCTGGATTTATTTCTAACAACTTGTCCTTTTTCATTCATTTTATTTTTTAACACCCATTTGGAACCTATTACATTTTTGTCTTCAGGTCTAGGAACAAGCTCCCAAGTATTGTTCTTCTCAATCTGATCAAGCTCTTCATTTATAGCTCTAATCCAATCATCATGCTGACTGGCTTCATCAAAATTTTTAGGTTCAACTATAGATAAAAAAGGAACATGAGATTTTTCTGAGTCTTTAATCAATTTCCTTCTTGTCTGAACTCCTTTATTTATATCTCCAATTATCTGATTTTCAGGATGATTCTTTCTAACAATTCTGAGAGGTGATTTTGCTTCTTTCTGATGGTTTGTGTCAGTTGGATTATTTGTATATTCATCTGATTCAGATTATTCTCTTTCTGATCCCCGGACCTATTCATCTTCGTTTTCAATTATGTCTTCTGTGCTTGGTTCAACTCTGCTTACATTTCCTATCGGGATTTCTTCATCAAATTTTATGTCAATACAATCAACCAATTTATGTAGCCTCTTATTGTAGAATCTCTAACCTTTACTATTTGTAGAATAACCTAAGAGTATACCTTCATCAACCCTGTCATCATATTTGCCAATATTTTCATCATTATTCTTGATATAACATTTACTCCCAAAGACTTTAAAATGCTTGATTGAGTCAGGTCTTCCAAACCATAGTTCATAAGGAGTCTTGTCACTGTGTGGTTTGAGATGAGATTTGTTAAGAATGTGAACATCTATATGGATTGCTTCCACCAAATATGTCTGAGATATATTGCTTTCATTCATCATTGATCTTGCCATTTGCTATATTGATCTTTTCTACCTCTCAACAACTCCATTTTGCTGTGGGGTTATTGGGATTGTGTACTCTCTTTTGAACCCATGTTTATCACAAAAATATTTGAAGTTCCATGAGATAAACTCTCCTCCTCTATCAGACCTTACTGCCTTCAATATTTTTCCTATTTGATTCTCAGTCATAGTCTTAAACACTTTGAATTTTTCAAATGCTTCATATTTTTCTTTGAGAAAGGCAACTCATGTTAGTCTAGAATAACATCAATAATCAACATAAAATAGTTTTCTTTTCCTGTACCTTCTTTTCTTGATGGTCCACATAACTCCATATGTATTAACTGGAGAGGTTTTTCTGTTGAAGGAAAGTTTTTAGATTTGAACTGAGTGTGAGTAAGCTTTCCTATTTGGCAAGGTTTACAAACATAGTCATATGGCTTTGATATCTTCAGGAGATCTTTTACTGCTCCATTGTTTCTGAGCTTGATTATATGATAAAAATTTAGGTGTCCAAGTCTCCTATGCCACAACCAAATTTCATCATATTTTATTAAGTGGCATTCTTCTTTTTCTTCTTTAAACACATAGACATTGTTTTCTGTTCTGATCCCTTTTGCAACCAGTTGTCTTGAATTCAAAGACTTTATTTCCAGTCTTTAGAACTAAAAACAACTTCACATGTTTTGTCACAAACTTGACTGGCACTTACTAGATTATGTTTCAGACCATCTACAAACAACACATCTTGATATTTTCCTTTGCCATTTCTCAGGCTTACCATTCCTTTACCTTTTATTTTTCCTAGTGCATCGTTTAAAAAAGTTACATTCCCTAATTTGTTTTCACTTAAAGTTAGAAACTTACTTTTGTCTCCATTCATATGTTTGGAACATCCACTCTCATTATACAAGGGATTATTTTTTTTTTGGGCTGATAACACTAGTCCACACTTGTCATCTACTTTCTTCTTCCAAACCTTGACATTTTCAGCAGTGGGGATCAAATCTAGCTTGTAATTCCTTAAGCGGAAATCTGTAGCTTTATGTCCATAATTATGGCAGAGGTAACATTCTGTTTCACTGAATAGCATATCATAGCGATTTTTATGATTAACTTGCATCCTTTTCTTAGCCATCACATGATTTATAGTCTGAGGTTGTTTGTTGCTTGGTTGTCTCAATCTTTGTTGTGGAAGATGGTTATTTGTTGAGTATCTTGATTGTTCATATCTAAATCTTAAAGAACATTTTATAGCTTTGTGACCAAAATTAGAGCAAAAAAAACAATAACCATAGAAAAAACCTTTGTACCTTGAAAAATTTTGTCTTCTTTGAGGAGGTCGATTTCTTTCATGCCGATAATCTCTCTGATCTACAGATTCAATTCTGGTACTTTTTCTTTCATTCCTTCTTGGTGGTTGATTCTCTTTCTGTTTTTCTATAGAGTGACTGTTGTCAATGTTTGAGGATTTGACAAACTTGATAGGTTTTGTATTACTTGAATGATCACTACTTGATCCTTCTTCATACCCCAAGCCAACTTTCAACTTTGGGTTTCTTTGCTGATTTAGAATGGAGGTTAACCTTCTGAAGCTTTAATACTTGACGGATTTTGGTGATCACAATGCCTTAAACTTCTGCATCTCTTTTATGGTTTTTACTATCTCTTCTTCTAAGACTTCACACCTTGCTTTCTTCTCTGATAACTGTTGTTTCAGTATGTCCTCTATTTTCTTTGCCTCTTCTAATGCTACTTTTAATAGAGAAAAAATTTCATCAGGTTTGTCAGCATTAATTTTAAACTGCATCAACAACCATTTTTGCTTTCTCTTCTTACATCTGAGTCTGTCAATCTCTTCCAAAGCACTAATTAATTCACCTTCCATATCCACCACAACTTCTTCATCATCCATTTCACCTCCCATGTGTTCATCATCAAGATATTATCCCATATCCATAAGCATAAAATCATTCACTTTGTCTTCACATGATGAATCACTATCTATGTTTTCTGAGTAGTTTTCATTATTTGCACACAAACTTTTCTTTTTACTGTATTTCTTGAATTTGTACTTCTTTTCATCATGAGGGTTCTGGTCCTTTTTCTGGTGGGGAAACTTAGATGCAAAGTGACCTATCTTTCCATAGTTAAATCATTTGAAGGGAATCTTGCCTTGATATTTTCCTAATCCTTTATTTAACCTTCTCACAAATTTTTCCTCAATATCATCTAAATCTTAATCAGTATTCTTGTCTTCTTTAAAAGAAGCCTCTCTAGTAATGGATTTGTCTTTTATAATTCTCATTTCATATGGAGTTAAGGTTCCTAGGAGTTGATCAATGGAAAAAGTTTTAAGATCATTTAGTTCTTCTATTGAAGATCATTTAGTTCTTCTTGGTCACAAAGCACATCATTGCAGATATATGAATGAAGATGTCTCTATGCCAACCACAGTATGGAGAAGGAAAGAGATTCCAAACAATGAATATTGTTGAATAGCATTAACCGCTGAAGAATGTAAAGAAGAAGATGAATGGTACATAGACAATGGATGTTCTTCACACATGATTGGGGATCAAGACAAATTCATCAACTTGAAGAAAAAGGATGGCAATGTTGCATTTGAAGATGACTCATCTTTAAAAATACTTTGAGAAGGTGTAGTAGAGATTGGAAGAAAAAATGTAAAAGAAAAGAATGTTCTATTGGTTGAAGACTTGAATCATAATCTACTCAGTGTCAGTAAAATGTGTGATCAAGGATACACTCTTACATTTGAGTCCCGAAAATGTAAAATCAGAGAAAATAACTCAGGAAGATTGGTTACAACTGAAAAAAGAAGACCGAACAACATATAAATCCTAGACATGAAGAAGAGAGATAAGACAAAAGCCACACAAAAGGATTCCAAGGAAGAAAAAGTCCCAAAGACCAAAAATAAGGATGAAGTATTATTGAGTGCCACATGTTTAGGGGGAGTAGCCCCAGAGAAGAAGGTTACCTTTTTCCATTAAACTCAGGGGGAGAAGCCATACCCTTTTCCATTGATGTCAAAGGGGGAGATAAATTGGGATCATGATGATAGGGGGAGCATGAGTGTTGCCATCAATGACAAAGGGGGAGATTGTTGGAAGATTGGTTGTTGTCATTGATGTCAACCCTAGTCATGGGTATTGGACTGCAATATTGATGAAGGTATTTGGACATGAAGAAAAATGCACATGCAGATACAACACCCATGGATGGATAGTATACATCATGCTGTTTTCGGTGGTATGTGGCACGTCACATGGATCCTCATGGTTGAGGATAAATGAATTTTTGAAGATTACAAAGTGAATTGTACATGTAGGCCCTGAAGATAATTAAAGAAAAGAATTNNGAAAGTGTCAGGTCAGCCCTAATGTTAAAAGGAAGTGACATAAATGGTATAAATAAACATCATTATACATTCATTTGATACAATTCAAATTTAAGAGGGAATAAGAAGTAAAAGAAGGCTGGATTTCAAGGGAGGATGGAGTCTTTTGGTGATGTGTTCTAAGGCATGTTATTTTCAGGTCATCTTACCATTTTTGCTATAATTTTTTTTATAGAATGATTCAGATGGTTAAATCGCTATGGTATTGAGAAGACATATCAAGGTACCTCTGGTAAAAATTTAAGCTCTTGATTCGCTATAATTATGGAAATACACTATGTGGAAGATAGGGTCTATGACCAATCCTGAATCTAGTCAATAAATAGGTGTTCTGGGTAAAACAATCATAAATTCTTCATACATAATCCAAATGAAGTTGGACCACTTCCATTGGAAATATTACAGACTGTAGTTTTGTGTGTGCAAGTTTCATAATCGAATGTTAAATATTGAGCGTGGGGCATGCTGTACAAGTTGGGTCTTCTGAACAGACCAGAATTGAATAACGTCTACCATTCTTTCTATAACCTCTTTTTGGGGAGGATTCAAGGAGTGAAAATTGGAGGAGTTTCAGAGAATACATTTATTAACATTATCTACAGGATTAGAGTACTCCAATAATTGAATAATTTTAGAAATTGAAGAAGTCTCAGGAAGCATTATTAGGTTCTATGTGATGATTGGTTGATGGTGATAATTTAATGTAAATTTTTATTATCTCTCATATAT
>CBVK0100437329.1:1390-11807 GCA_900067695.1 Picea abies | reverse complement strand
AATATCAACTTGCTAAGTTATCCCATCAATCACCCCAACAATGGTCAAGTGGATTAGTGTAAGATCCAAGCAGTCATCTGAAATGAAAGGAACCTAATGCATATATAAGAAGGTTATAACAATCAAATATGACACATACCATGATACCTCGGACCAATTACCTCATAGAGCAGGAGTCCTCTCTGATGCAAGCCTAAGCAGGTGGTGATGGAAACTGCTACTGCTGATAGGACAAATCTGACGAAGAAGAATAGAGATGGGCCCTCCAGGGCCATGCTCAAGTCAATCCCGCTCTCGGTATTCCATGTCTAGGACCATGTGGGCCTCGAGACATGATCTCCTAGTTATCCCTAGATATCGGGGATAACAGGCCCAACAAGCTTTAAAAATATGTGACCTTTATAAATTTTGGGCTCTCAAGGGAATGAGGGCTCAGGTGAGGTTACTCCAGCTGCTAGTAAACTAATGGGATTTGGAGACAAAGTCCTTCAACCTCGATGGGAAACTATTGAGGATTGAAGTGGACGATATATATTTCATCACAAGTTTGTCTTGTCGAGGCGAGGTAGTGAATCTCAAGGCCCGAGGGGCTGGGGGTGGTATGACTATGGAGGAGTACATTTCCACCCACTATGTTGCAAGCACAAATAAAGTAGGGAGCCAACTCCCAATAGGGCGATTGAGAACCCGAGCTTAAAGATTGTCGTGCTTGTACTCACATGGATTTTGGGGTCGGCCTCATTGCACTAGGCATCAAGGTCACTCATGTTCTATGTGGTGGAGTGTTTAAGACCCACTTTTTGTGACTGGTGTACCTCACTGCTGGCTAACATGAAGAGCCAATTAAAGGTACATGTATCTCTCCATCAACTGAATTGATTTCTAGTCTTTTGCAACACCATTGCAGAAACTGTGGTGATATATTTTGTGACAAGTGTACACAGGGAAGGATGCTCAATAAAATGATGAATGTGCTAATATCTTTATGAGGTTATGTCAAAGGCATGTGCTTAGGGTCAATTCTTTCCTGAAACATGTCAACCAATACTATTGCCTCCTTTGCTCTCCACTTGTCCCCTCCCTCCTTTATGTCCATTGGATTGACCTCTCGAATACCACTCTGGCAGTTACGACATGCCTCCACAAACATTTCAGTCACTGTCATGTTCGCCACATCACCTATACACATGTCCCCTACCTCATTTGCTTTGTTATCCATAATCTTATATGTTATCTCCTTTGTTGTCCGCCCAGATAATATTTTATCTGCTATCTCCTTCTCGACCATCACAGCAGTTGCCATTGTGTCTCGTTGTGCACGTTTCTTGCTAAGCATCTCCAAATCCTCTACGAGAACATCGTGGAGTCATTATTTGTAGAACAAGGCCGCTCTCCACAAGTATCTCGTAGAGGAGTTGAAGATGCTCGATGGACAACATGCACAACGAGACGCAATGGAAACTGTTGTGATGGTGGAGAAGGAGATAGAAGATAAAATATTATTTGGATGGACAACAAAGGAGATAGGAGACAGTATTACTAATATCAAAGCAAAGGAAGCATGGGACATGTGTATAGGTGATGTCGCGAACATGATGGTGACTGACATGTCCATAGAGGTGTGTCGTAACTACATCAAAGAATGGAGCTAGTAAAGAAATGCATGACAGTCGGAGTGGTATTTGGGAGGTCAATCCAATGGATAACAAAGGAGGACAGAAAAGGAGGCAATGGTATTGGTTGACAAGTTTGTGTCCGGTTGATAGGTTTCGGGAAAAATTTGTCCCTAAGTACATGCCTTCAAAATAACCTCATAATTATGTCGTGAGGCATTTATATTGTGAACAAAGAGTTTATGAGATTCGCCTACCCATTAAAATATGTCATATGTCATCAAATCTTCATGTTGTTTTGCAGCTCTCTTCACTATTTTCCCTTTCAATTTCTCTTGTTCACCTCCATTTGTCTTAGTCATGGGCTATGTCAAGTCCATTGTTGCAATTGTCTACAACCACCACTGCTACAGGGATCATGAAGGGGTTTTAAATAACACAATATACCTTCTTGGATTTTTACACTAGAAATATGACTTTGTACACTTCATATTCACTCGAACGATCATCCTGTTCGATGTGCTATACGAAACCACTTCCCCCTTGAAACATTAAGGCAACTATTGTTAAAAGAAAACCCAAAATTGCAAAATGGTGAGTCATCTTCGAATTAGGAGTAGACAAAGAGCCAGTGAGGCTAGGTCAAAAATATTCTCATGTGGCAATTCTAGGAAGAATCTCGTTGCTCGGGCTAATAAAAATGATGTGAAGTCATGTTTGGTAGGCATCATACAATGGGACTAGGGCCCACTCACTCGGAGGAACTTGAGAGACATTGTATTTTCCTAACTAAACTATTTGAGGCACAATTTCTTAGGCTACAATGACCACCCTTATCTTGATTGCAAATTCCTTTTAACGACTTACATGGCCAGCTGGGCCCCCCTCTTTGGAGTCATCCAGGAAGAAGCGTCCTCTACTTGAATCTTCTGCTTATCTCGATTGCATATTCCTTATATCTGCCTACGTGGCCCATTGGCCTCCTTTCCCGTTTTCATTTACATCGAGAGAGATCCATTCGAAACCCCTTGCGTGCTGAAAAAACCTTGCTCCGTCGAAAAGCCCCTTTCTTTGTACTTTGTACCCTGCAACCACGTTTGTGTTGACTTTCATTTGTCGTCTATTTCCATAAAAGTGGGGAGCTCGAGATGAGTGGAGACCCTGAGCCCAATATGGAATTCTCCCCTATTCCTTCACAACTCCCATCCAGTTCGTGGATCTGCATGCATAGCCCCCCCAGTTTGCACAGAGTAGCGAACCGCTCCAATTCACAAAGTTTGATCAGGTTGCTTTGGTCTCCCCCGTCACCAAAGCATGATATGCCCCTGTTCACAGAGCACACTTAGAGTACACTTTGGTGACCTTAAGTGTACTCTGACCAAAGTGTAGTCTGTGAATGGGGGCAGATCAAGGTTTGGTGATGGGGGTGACCAAAGCACCTTGGTCAAACTCTGCGAAATGGAGAGGGTCCCTACTTTATGCAAACTGGGTGGGTTGTGGATGCATATATGTGATCTGGGTGGGAGCTGTGAAGGAGTATGGGAGAATTCCATATTGGTCTCGAGGCCTCCACTCATCTCGAGCTGAAATAAACGACGAATGACGATGAGCATAGATGCAGTTGCAGGGTACAAAGTACAGAGAAAGGGGATTTACGACAGAGCAAGGTTTTTTTTAGCATGCAAGGGGTTTCAACAACGTATGATTCTTTCTCAATGTAAATGAAAAACAGGCAGGGGGCGGACCATGTAGGCAGATACAAGGAATCCACACTTGAGATAAACTCGACGGGCTACAATATTGGTCGAGGTTCAAGACACGGTGCAACAAGTGTGTGTGCTAGGAAGGTTGATCCTTGGCATTCTGTACAAGATCTTGGGATTTGGGACAAAATTTTGGGGCTGAGTCCACAATGGGAGGTGTCCATGGAAGCGATGGATGCTTCTTCACATAACTTCAGATAGACAAACCATAGATTGATCTCTATATATTAAGCTCGAAAGGTCTATTTCCTTAATGTCTATAAAAAATCGGCTAAAATAAACCTAGAAAAACAAAAATTGAAATATCCTCACTGTAATGTAGAAATATTATGCTCCCTACTTTGGCGATTGATTGATTAACTAATTTACGGATATCGTCGCTTCAAGCTCTCTTTCTAATCATGTTTCTCAGCGTTTCCAACATCTTGCAATCCATGGATTCAACACAAAATACAAATTGTTTGATTATCCAACGAGCATATTCATTCACCTGAATCAAGGCACACACATTGCAGTCGATATGCAATTTAATAGAGAAGCTTAGTTTAGCAAAATCGTCGGTGAGAAACAAAATTGAAACCAAAACTAAACCACTCAGATATATCCATCTCATACTTGATTTCACTAAACTGTGGCACGATTCCTTGTTTTATAGGTTACTGGTAGAATGTAATTTAGCATAGCAGGTTGTCAGGATTGAACCTAAGACCAAATCAAACCCTATGAGAACCCAATAGTAGAAATTGTATTGAGAACTTCATAAATTTGGTACCTGGAATAACAAGCATCCTTCGTCCAGGGAAAGAACATAAAATTCTGAAAAATTAAACCCAAAATTACTCCTGGAGATGAGATTAAGTGAGGATTTCGTAGAAACCTCGTTCAAATCGAGAGGAAAACACAGTTGAAGATCCAATTTAAAATGAAATTCCCAAAGATCTACGTTTAGTGGTGCAAATTGTGAGCAAATCTTGCAACACCATAAATAATGTTGTTGAGGACATGTGGAAGGCTGAATGCTTGATGTTAATGTGCATATTTCCACTAAATTTTTTAATGTAGATATTAACCTAAATTTAAAAGTATAATTATGAATATTTACAATACTCTTATAATATTTGAATTAATTTCAAAATTAATAATTATTCGCGAGTACATATTTTCACTAATTTAAAAACTTATAATTGAAACATATATGAGAACTATAATCTTAGCCTAAATGTAAGATTTAAGAATAAATGCAACATTGATTTTAATTTTAATGTGGATCTACATGTTAGTTGCTATAAATCGCTAATTGCTACATAATATTGACTACAATTGACTTTTAAATGATGAAAAGGGTTGAGTGAGGAGCCTTCCAAATTGCTTAGTGTGATAAGTGGCATTGTAGAACTCTAAATCACCCATGTAAAAAGAACCTCTTTGTGTGATGCCCCACCCCATTGCATTGTTGTCCACTCTATGTTCACATTAGGACAACTTATGTGCTTGCATTCAAGTTTTATCTCCTTTGTCCACACCTAAATTTTAAATAATACACCGTACACTTCATGTGCAAGATACATTGCCTCCATGGGTAACAAATAGTGCCCTCTTGCTATTTACTTAAGTTACCTAACACGTCCAAACCCCCCGTCGTGTCGCATATCCTACATGTCGGACACGATACGATAGGACATGTGTCAGACACATGTTTAACATGTGTCATGTTCATAGAACAAGTGCCAAACACATGTCCAACCTCTGCCCTCAGTGTGTCCTGAAAATAGGACATGTGTCCTACAGAGAAAAGAACCCAGGCTCGTGTTTTCTCATGCAAATTGCAGCTGTGAGGTGCTTCGGTGTGTAGTTGAGGGTTATTTTGCGTTAGTAATGCTATTTAAAGAGGTCCCCACCCCCTCCATTTCACCCACCCTAGTAATTAATGGTAATATTAAATTCTTAAAGTAAAAGTGACATTCTCCTTTATCTTTCATTTTCATCCTTTTACATTCTCCCTTATCTTTCATTTTCATCCTTTTACTTAAATTTTTAACATTACCATTAATTTTTTCAGGATATTTGAGAGTGGTTCCAACTCATTGGACTTCATATGGAGAAAGTAGAATTTTAGGTCCCATTCAAAATTCAACAGACTTAACGTTTTTCGGGATTTAAAAATTGGTAAGATTGCAATGTTTCCACTGAATTCTATCATGTATGAGGGTATGGAACTAACATTTAATCAATGGCACCAATCCCTTTATGCACCTCGATGTTGGTGGCACTGATTGTTTAACTCTTCTGTCATGACCCCGGTAAACATGTACCCTTCACTCAAGTATAAACTCTTCTCTTGAACTCTTCTCTGTGTCATTATGTCAAGTGAATTTAACTTAGTGGTGTATGTGCACACCAACCTTTGTCTTATTTTCAGGTAAAGAGAAGAGTGGTCGAAGGGAAAGACAAAGATGTGGGATGTGTTTCTTGATGATATGGGTTTCAACAACAGTATTGAGTTGGCATTAGCCAACTTGAATCTTAATGAACTAGTGTTATAGCCAGTCACTTTTGATAATGGTGATCCTCTTGATGGGTCATCCTCCACATTAATAGATGCACAAAGTGCATTCGATATATAGGAGGAGGAGGATGGAGGAGATAGCGGTGGTAGTGATGCTAATCTTGATGATTATGACATGGAGGACTACTGATAGTCACGACTCATGAACTATGATATTCTTCCATCTATGGTTCTAATATCTACCCTATGGTTATTTTGTATTTGTCATTGACATTCCCACCTATAGTATCAAACTTTAGTGACTCTAACTCAGTATCTATCTACATTGTAATACATTTTGATTTTGATGACTTAATGAGATTAAGAATGTTGCACCTTGTGGTTCTAATGTCTTGTGTGTTCGGTGTTTGTCATTTGATCATCATTGATGTTACTATATATTATGTTACATGCTTTGTATCATGTAAATCTTCTAGCTTCTAACAAAATATGAATCTTTATGTCTATATGTCATTTTTGCATGTGTAATTTAAAAAAAAAAATCACATATATAATTTATTTAAATGTGTGTGTGTGTGTGTGGAAACGTGTCCTCTATGTCTCGTGTCATCATGTCAGGTGACTTATCTATTTACCAGTCAACTCCATCAAGGTCATATATATTTTACGTTAATGGATATTAGAATGTTTCTTGTATTCTAAACTTCTCTTATATGCTTTCTTACATGTCCACAATATCTCCATCTCAAGAGACATACAAACATATATAAAGGTTACCCCCCCTTGATCTTCACATGTTGTCTTCTTCCAAAACTTAAATTTAAACAAATTTTTTAGCTAAAAAAATCATTTTAATATTTGTCAAGTATCTTTATTTTCTTTCCTTGCAATTAAACTCATTTGACCTTTCATTTTATCGCATTCTATTGGTGTGCCTTTGCACCTTTTGGGGCAATTGTTGGTTAATTATAGGTGACAAATGTTGAATATAGTCAATTAGAAGTCACTAGGGTTGCATATAGTTGATTACATCCTTTGAAATCTGTAAAATTTCCCAGTCCTTATCAATGTAATTTTCGTTGTCGATAATCACTCATTGATGATTGCAAGAAGAGACATATTGTCATAGATCAAGTATTAGATTGTGAGTCCCTAGAAAATCACAAAGTTTGATATCACCTTCTTATGAGTTGCAATCATTATCTACTAATGAGATGTTGTCATTATCCATTAGTGAGTTGTCAGTGAGATCCAGATCCAGAGGCGGTCAAATACATGTACCATAAATTGATATCACGAGCTGAATACATTTGTTGAGAATGGCTTAAATCGTTTTCTACCAAATTCTTGTCGTGTCTTGTGCTCGTTCTATTTCTTAACATGGTGAAAAGCTATGGTAAATCTTGGATGCTCATCATGGAAGCCTTATTGGCATGATTTATAATGCACTTGTAAAACCTTTTGCTCAAACGAACTCTACTTTGTATAGTTGAAGCCTTGTGAGAGTAAAATTGATGTCTTGAAATTGGTGATGCTCTTGTATTTGTTGGTTTTTTTTCATTTTAAATGGAGCTATAAGGAGAAAATTAGTTGAAGGCTTGAAGGCTTGGTTCTGAAACTTTGTAACTATTGTCATTGAGGGTACTTATAATAAATCAAATTTTGTTTTTCTCCTTGTTCTAGACTTGTGCTAAAATCATAATAAGGGGGTCTAATGACATTTGTACTTGTGAGTGATGGTAGATTATTACTTGATGGTGTTTTGGTGTCTAGTTTTTTGACACTCGTCTAAATTTGGAAAATGAGCATACACACAAACTCAATATGATAATGTGTTCATGACAATGGTGCTTGTGACGATGACATATTTGAAGAATACTTTGATTTAAAAATCTTTATAATTTGGTCATTTCAAAATATTTGACATTAAGTGGCAAATTGTAAATCAAAATTGTCTTTTTGGAATCAAAAGTTGTATAAATCGCAATTGGTTAAGTAGTTGGTTTGGCAACCTGTTGTTAAAAAATGACCCACCTAAAATCGAATAAGGAGGTCATTTTCAATCAAAATCAAAACCATTGTAATCAAACTTTGGGGTGCATGATCAATAATTCGTGACACCCTGAGATAGGCAATAAATGCAAGCGAGTGTGACAAATCTAAAATGGGTAAAGGAGGAAACCATTTGCAAAACGCCGATCAAGAATTCAAAGATCCTTACATGAATTGGATAATCAGGTTATTTATATTCATAAGCAAATTAATCTAAATGATAAATTGATTGAAGCACTTCAACTAAAATTAACAAAAGAGGAGAAGCAAGTTGAGAACATGGTTGATGCAACATGTGCAACAAGTGAACTCATGTAAAAGGTTGATGCAACTTGTGACACAAAAGACCTAATGCAAATGGTTAATGTTGCTTGTGATGCAAGTTACCTAATGATTGACACAGAGGCAACAAAAGAAATGGTTGTTAATTCCTTAACTAGTCATGAGATGGAATGATACAATGAATTGATGAAGATATGATTTGTTGAAGACGAGTCACGAGAATGAGTAAGGAGTGATACTAGAGGCAGTGTCAGTGAAAGTAAACTTGAATTTTCTTTTAAAGTTACAAAATAAATTTGACATGAATGCATGGAAGAACATCAAGTACATAAGTATCTTTCTAAGCCTATCATCAAACCTTGGGAAGAAATATATGACAACAAACATAGAACATGACTCAAATATGATAAGAAAGTTACCTTTCATATTCTCGACTATTCCCAACCAATCCACTTCTACAGTGCATGATTATTTTAAGGAGATTCTACTTCACCTATTTCAATTCAACATCATAATGGTAAGTGCCAACAATGTCATTGAGTTGGTCACATGGAGAATTAGTGTTTTGATCTCCATCTTTGACTTCCTTGTGGAAAGACAAATCATCGTTCAATGTCAAAAGAAAAATAAGGCTAAAAATAAAACAATTCATTATGATGGAATAAGTTCTTGGTGATGGAATCGACAACTCAAGAAGTTACAAAAGTCTTATTGTCTAGTTTAGCCACATGTAAAGACACATTTGCATGGAGAAATCACAAAAGCAAAAGGCTTTCAAATAGTTGTTCCAAATTAATATTATGGGCATGATTGGGGCCCAATCCTACATATCTTTTGAATTTTAAAATTAGTCAAAGATGGTACTCTCTACAACTCAAGGGCGGGGGTGGTGGGTACATTGATAAAATTGTTGATGATTGCAGCTATGTGAGACATTCTCCAGCTTACAAACCTGTGAGATGTGGATCATTGAAACCATGTGAAATATTCTCCAGCTTACAAACCTGAGAGAAATCCCCTGAAGAGGGTACGTGGTTCCTATCTGAGACGGAGCTGGAATGTAGAGATGACCTCCTCCATTCAGAGAGTTGAGAAGAAATCTAGATGATTCTCCTATGGGAAATGCAATCTGTTGAGTTAGACATACCTCCGGTTGAGCACAAGGTGAACATGTGAAATCCCAAAGTGTTGGGTGCATAATCATGAGAACATAAATGAAGATGATGTATTAGCCTCTTCTGAGTAGAAGAGTTGACGGGAAAATCCAGATGACTCTCCTGTGTAATGCAGTGGGAAAGAAGATCTATTGAGTGGACGTGCCCGTGGACAAGCACAGGTGAACGTGTGAAGAAGTGGTTCTTCTGTGTAATGCAGTGAGCCAGAGATATGGACATCCCTATGTATGTGCCCCTAGTGGATGAGCACTAGTGGGTGTATTAGATCCCTTGTTATATTGTTCAAGAGTCACACCTGCCTGTAACCCTAATTGTGTTGGTTCTGGAGCCTGATTATCTTCCTGATTCAAAGGTCCTTCCTTTCAACTGTGTTTATACCCCATGAAGTATTTACACCCCAGAAGTATGTACACTCTTCCACGCAGGGGAGTGTAGAGGGGGGGTACCCCCTCTACGGGGTCCGGGGGGGCTATCCCCCCAGCTGAGGGGTCTGGGGGCAAGCGGACCCCCAGCGGGAGTTTGCGGGCGAAGCCCCCGAAGCAAAAATTGCCTTGTAAAAGTATATTGTAATTTTCATTGTAAATCTGGACCGTTCATTATAAGGTCACAGATCAAACAGTAGAGATTATGTTAGGGTTTTTTTCCCTAGAAGGCAACCCTCTTTTATGAGGGCAATGTATCACGGCTAGGGATGATGGTGAATATTGTATTCTGAGAGAGGATATTGTGAGAGAAAGAAGAGGAAGTTACAGTGGGTTTTGCTATAGGTTGTATCCCTTCATTTTGTTGGATAATAATAAAGAAAGGACCTGGAAATTTCTCTGGTGGACGTAGCCCACACTGGGTGAACCACGTAAATCTGTGTCCCTCTTGTATTGTGTATTTTTTGTGTTTTGTTTCTGCATTTGTTTTATTTATTTCTCCATGGTCCTGTTTTTCTAACAACTGGTATCAGAGCGTAAGGTAACTCGTAGGAAAAAGAGGGTTCCTGGTTCGAGTGGGAGCAATGTCGGAAGATGGAAAGTT
>CBVK0100437328.1:0-11809 GCA_900067695.1 Picea abies | reverse complement strand
GACCCATCTTTAAAAAAATTATACTAAATTATATTTCTTAATAAGAAAATGTGACTATTTTCATCAATCTCCTTCCTAAAGAAGGAAATAAAAATTTATTCGTATACATAAAATAGAGGCAATATCATATTTTGAGCCAATACAATACCATTTCTTCATAAGATGTCACTATTTTTCATGCATCTAGATTATCTTAGAGGAGGAATATATATGTTTGTATACACATTAAATCAAAGAAAATGTTATATTTAGATTAAATACAATATTATTTGTATTATTTGTAGTTAATGATAATTGAATATTTGTATAATTTTAAGAAGGTTTAGTGGTTAAGAACATATATATTTTTTTAAGAGTTTACAAATTCTAATCCAAAAAAATAAGATATACCAATTTGATATCTACTTAACATGAATCTATCTTAAAATTAAATTATTATTAATAAGATTATTCACTTTTCTGTTTAACTATAGCTTATAACAATAAAAATTTTGAGAGTTATTTCCTCTGCATAAATACAAACAAAACAATGAAACAATTGCACTAGCTTGTAGTGACTTGTAGTGACGTGTGTGTGATTCCTTGCACATTGGAAGATTTGATCCCTTAAGCTTTTATAGAATCAGACCAGTATTAGGTTGATGTGTGATTCTTTGTACCTTGAAAGATTTGATCCTTTAAGCTTTTATAGAATCAGCTCAGTATTAGGTCCATGTGTGATTTCTTGCACCTTGAAAGATTTGACCCCTTAAGCTTTTATAGAATCAGACTATTATTAAGTAGATGTAAATGTGTGATTCCTTACACCTTGAAAAATTTCATCTTTAAATTTTCATAAAACTTTTATAGATCCAGAGTTAAGATAGATTTACATTAATTACAAAACAATAAAACAAAGCGAATTTAAATGCTTTCAGTGATTACATAATGCAAAAAAAAAAAAAAAAAAAAGGCGTACGCGTTTCGCAGTCAAGTCGTCCCCTGGACTGGGCAATACTGAAACACAATTTATGCGATCCATCCAGAGTTAAGATAGATTTACATTAATTACAAAACAATAAAACAAAGCGAATTTAAATGCTTTCAGTGATTACATAATGCAAAAAAAAAAAAAAAAAAAAGGCGTACGCGTTTCGCAGTCAAGTCGTCCCCTGGACTGGGCAATACTGAAACACAATTTATGCGATCCATCGCTCTTGTCCTATACATAATCGTTTCAATGTACATTCACGCTTGAAAAATTTAAACTTCTGATTGCAGATATGATTGCCGACAGAGCATCCTGGTATGGTATTGCGTCCATCTAAGAAGGAGAAAACTTGAGAGAGACGACATCTACAACATTCAAAAGGGTTTAGGTATCTTCTTTTACTGGCCCGTGGAATTTGTTTGTTGCAGTGAACAATCGTCCCAGTTGTTACTATAAATAACAAGAGTACATACTGTAAATAAGAAGAGTACCCACTGCAAGACTGTCATCTTAAATCTGATTTTAGGTCATCGATTATGGCGAAAGCCTCTCGTCAGGTGCTGCAGATAAATCGCAGATTTCTCCGCAGAGTCTCTGAGCAACAATGATGCATCACATTCCTGCATTAAGCATAGATTAATATGGTTCTGATCATGTCCTGGAGTAGGAAGATATTAATATATCCTGAGACACAGTGTAAGGTTCTCAGGATTCACCGAGCAAGTGTTAATTGATTAATTAAAATTAGTATTTACTTGGAAAACCAATCCGAAAGCTCTCCTTTTTAAAGGTCTCGCATCAACTACGTGCATATCATTTTTTCTTGTTTTTTAAAAATTTCACTGTATTTTACGTTTGACTTCGATGTACAGGATCCACAGGCGGATCTACCGTTCTCTTAGGCATATGGATCATTCGTACAAATTCAGTCAATATAATATAATGGATTTCAAGTCTTCTTGACATCTTTTTTCAACGCGTCAACTTTGAAAAAAATGTCAAACTTCATCCGGGGTCGCGCAATCATGGATCAGTATAACCCTGAACGTCAATGCGTATGAAGTCATAATATTATGAGTAGGTTAACTAGGTAGTAATCTTTTCTATTGAGTTCAGTTTTTAAGTAAAGAAATGGGTTTGAAACAGACTAGATTTTTAGAAGTAGTTTAAGTTTGGTATGGATTAAAGTTCGATGCATTTCATAACATTATTTCAAGGATTTTACCTCATTTAAAACTAATCCAAATACTCAAAAAAATTGATCAGACAAAAAATTTAAAAAATTTAAAAGCAGACCAAAAAAAACCTACTTAAAAGATAACTGGGGAGGTAAAATTACTCATAGTTAGCCCACTCCACTCCATATTATAAGCCTTAATACTAAATTCATAATGTTAAACAATGGCTACATTCTAGTTAAAATCCGTCCAATCCAATGTTTTTTAACTATTTAAGCAAATGCTCTCTTATGAGTTCACATATTGGTTTCAGATGTCAAAATCCTTCTGTGATGGAAAATTGTGAAGAAACCATCTGACTAAAATTGATTTATGATTAATTACACAATTAAAATGGATTTATGATTAATTGCACAATTGTAATGGAAATTACATTTTAAGAGTTCACATATTGGTTTCAGATGTCAAAATCATTTTGTGATGGAATATTTTAAGAGTTCACATATTGGTTTCAGATGTCAAAATGATTTTGTGATGGAAAATTGTGAAGAAATCATCTCACTAAAATGGATTTGTGATTACAATTGTAATGGAAATTACATTTAAAAAAAGTATATAGATCATGGTAAATTGCCATGATATTGTCCTACATTTGTTGCCTCGCTCAACATATATATATGCTTGCTTAACATGCTCCTACATTTGTTGCCTCGCTCAACATATATATATGCTTGCTTAACATGCTTTACTGCTAACATGCTTTACTGCTAGTCTACACATGTTCAATTATAATTTCCATTGGATTAGAAAGGATGCATGCTCAATTATAATGGATTAGAGAGGATGCATGTTTAGTGTATTCATGCATAGTTTCCATCTTCCATTGGGGTATGTTTAGTTTTCATCTTATGCATGCTAAGGTTATTAAGGTTATTGTAATCAATTTTCAACATGTGTATATGATACTTATATTAGTGTAATATTTTTTTAAACTTTGATTTATCAAGTATTGAGAGAGATCAAATTTCATAAATTGTAATTTTTTTATTATTTAATTCTATGTTATATATTATTTTTTTCATATTAAATGGTAAAAAAATTACACCTTAAGAAATTTGATCTTTATAGTTGTTTTTGAGAGTTTAAAATGGATCTATGTCAATTTATATTTTTAGGTGTTAATGCTTACATATGTACATAGTTTTTTTTAATTTATTTTGTTGTTGTTGTTGTTGTTGTCATATAATGTTACATGACAAAATCTCCCCCATGTTGGGTTGTAGAGAGCCTCGATAAAATTGGTGCAACTAGGCTTTGGCACAAGCCCATTTGGGCCTTTTTCTACACAAACCTGCATCCCTTAAGGTTGGAACATCTTTTTAGTTTAGATGAGAGACTTGGATTGGCACCATGTCAATAGTACAAATGATAACAACAATCCCACAACCCATCTTGTTGATCATCACCTTGTCAACCATCTTTGTCCAATCCACCCACTTGCAATAATAAGGAATCCAAACCTACTTAGCATTGTCATGCTCGCTCCTTGTCAAATTTTACGAATGCAAGTGTCCTCCTTGCAGCCTCAGTTCTCCAATGAAATTAGCTATGGGAAAATTGCACCAACTCCACCCACTTGCAATAATAAGGAATCCAAACCTACTTAGCATTGTCATGCTCGCTCCTTGTCAAATTTTACGAATGCAAGTGTCCTCCTTGCAACCTCAGTTCTCCAATGAAATTAGCTATGGGAAAATTGCACCAACTCCCTACAACCTATTATTTATACCATTCCACGCACATATACCATGTGATCTCACATAGAAAAACCATTAAAGTAGGATCACCCCATGTGTGCAAAATTATGAACTCTGTTCTCACCTCTCTCATAGTGAAGTACCTCCCACTAATTGATGCTCGCATCACAATGCCACCTAATAATGGTACTTAATGATTTTATTCAATGTCCATATTCATCATCTTCCTCACATTGTCTCCACTATGTTCTTGATTTATTGTGCTTCCTCACATCATATGATCATGCATCTGCTACTTCTAATAAGACAACACCACCCCAATGTCCAACTCTTATTGTTCCTTGTCTTTGGTGGTCTCCAGTTGCAAATCTCACACCCATAACTTAGTTTTGTCCTCATTAGTCCCTAGTTACCTAATTCATAGCACCAACTCAATGTTGTCACAATTGTCCCTAATTGTGATCATTAATTCTATAAGCTTGTGCATAGTTACCCAACCCTACTATTCAATGGGTGATGCTCCATACATTATTACAAGTGCATTTCATGACCAAGACATGCATGACACCATGAAGGTTCATTGACATTAATAGAAAATTATTATAGGCTAACCATATTAAGGTATATAGGCTAATGGTCTTCACTGAGCTCATGAGATCCATGACTTCAAGGTTAATGAACCATTGGTCCAACAAAAATTTGAGGACATTTTCTAATGGTCTTCGCTAACATCTTAATATCCATGACTTCAAGGTTAGTGAACCATTGTTCCAACAAGGAATTGAGGACATTTGGCATAACACCTAGTAGTTAAAGAAATGCTTTGCTTATGTGTCCCTTGTTCGTATTCACTTTATATTTTTCCTACCAAATTCATGTAGCAACTTGGCTAATGCATAATATTTCCCTACAATGGCCTATAATGGTGGCACTTAGATTTGTAATGTATGGACCCAAAGCCATGTTCCCCTCTCATTGATCCAAGTAAACCCAACTCAAGTTGCAATTTCCATGCTTTATTACATTTGCGCTCATGCCAAGGATAGTTTTCTTCCTAGTTATGGGTTTAGGATGGTATCCCATGATCTATAGAGATTGAGTGCATAAATGGGCCATATGGGCCATGCTTACCTTAGTTTACTTACTCCAAACCATGAGAATTGTACCTTGACATCCCACTCTTCACCTAGAGTTTCGATTGATGTTGAATTATTATTTAACCATGCAAATTGATTCCACTATGAGGATTATTGCATCACATGGTCTTTAATTCCACTAAACCTTGTTTGAATTTACATCAAGATTTAATCTATGATGGAGTGTTTTTTGAACTTTGTTGCCAATATTAGAAGCACCAACACTAACACATCTGATCAATAGATTTTTCTGTTAGTTGATCTTCACAAGGAAATAATCTTAACTCTTACTTTCATGTGAAAGTGTTTTGAGATCTCTCCTTTTTTTTCCCTGAAAAATGGTATGAAAGAAGGCTAGAGTGATTTCAATATGAATATAAGGGTGTTTAGCATATAGCTTATTCCAATGATATTTCAAAGATGATATTAATCATGACCTTTTCCTAGTGATGTAATGGCCTGAATACCCCATTCAAGTCATTGTGAAAACAGTTGGGCCTTCCCTTATCTACATACCTAGGCTTCCAGTCTTGACCTAAGACACCTAAGGAATTTCACACAAATTCCCATGAAACCACTAACAAGAGAATTGAGGTTCTCTCCCCCATCACATAAGATAACCCTCCAATTGAAAATTCTACTAAAGATTCATAGTGCCAACGTCGAAAATTAGATGGCATGTAAGGACCTTTACTCCCTTCCATGACAATAATATGTTCCAAGTAGAAAATGGTTGAGTGTGGATAACAAGGACACACTCTAGTATTTCCTTGTCATGTACACATCAATTGTGCTACCATGATAGAATCCTTAACACTGATGCACACCAACAATGTCCTCGTCACTCATTCAAAATTATGCTCTTCCATGGTGCCTATCATAATATATGACGCATTTCCAATAAAAAAACCTCAACATTGGTGGCACCTATCAGGTAGAAACTCCAACACATTCCATCCTAGTTGATTTTCTAGACCTTGTCTTCATCCCTAGATTGATTACTTCTCTTGTATAGGCCTCACATGGTTATGTGCTCATCCATACCCCTTTAGGTCCCCACTCCTTTCCATAGTATCCAATTCAACCCACTGGTGAGTTCCCCACCATCCTTTTAATACAAATAATTGATCGATAACCTTATTTTCCCTCAAAAAACACTAACTAGGCCACCTTTCACCTCTCACTATTGAGCACTTGGTACAATAGTGCCCCACTTCTTCCTCTTAGACTCCTAACCGAATTTCACTAGTTAGTAGTACTCTAACCAAACATATGTCAAGACACTTCAAGATGGTTAGGATACCCTATATCCCAAATTCCAACCCCTATCACAATTGGTCCCCACCTTCCCAAATTTTATTTTATGTGAGTAGGTCACTTCAATCCTTTCGTTCGAGCACACTTTCTTCTCTAAACATTTTCTACCTTTGTGTATGTTAATACAATGAAGTGATTGACTAAGTATAGCTCGTCACTTGGAGGAGAGATTTGACACCATTTTGAATTTGGATGCCTTCTTAGTGACTTGAAGACACAAGATCTCTAAACAAAGCATTTATAAGCGTAATTTCTTGAAAAGGTGACACCTTGTTGCAAAGTTGTAGCTTTTCAAAGGATGAACAAGATATTCTCTATTGCAAGTTTCATTTAGTAACATTGAGAAACATGTTAATGAATTGAGAACAAAGCTTGAGGCCCCTTGAAAGGACACGTTACTCACATATAAGGATATAAATACAATTATGAGATTAACATACACAATCAAGGAATAATAGAGACTATTGTACTATAGAAGATAACAAATAACAATGACATACTAGAAGATATTTCAAAGGAAAACCTTATAGGATCACCCTTGCTTCCCTAGAATATCCAAATGGACGGTGGCTCAATTGATAGCCACAATAGTGGTTGGTAACCCTGAGAGACTCAACTAGAATTGAACTTATGACCCATGGCCTCTCCATCGACAACATGCTTTGGGATGATGGCTTAACCAATTGAGTTACCTTTGGAGATACAAGAAGAAGATATATATATTAACATGGAGGTAGGTTTTCAAAGTCAATTGAAAGTGATAAGATTTTTAGTGACTTTGAGGGGGTAACTAGTAATACCACTTCAATAGGGTAACCTCCATATGAGTTTACACAAATTAAAACATGTCCTCTCCATATATATGATGTGTTATTTAAAGAGAGAAAAGGAAGGAAAGAGTAAGAACATAGTGAGTGTAGGATAGAAAGATAAAAAGATAAATAAAAATGTATAGAGGGAGAAGAAGAGAGTAATAGTGTGGGTAGGTACATAACACCTCTTAGTGCACAACCATTGTTTTTGCTATAGATGTCTGTGACCAAATCAATGCTCTAAATATGGAAAACACGTGGCTTTACACTCATTTGGTGAAAGTTTGTGTTGAAACCTTTAGCTCACCACCCTCATTGATGCAACAATGCTCAAACACTTATAATCTTGAGTTCTTGGATGAAAATGATCTACTCCAAGCCAACATCTCCAATGCCATCAATGAAAGAGATGTTGATATATTTGTTGTAACTCTCTATGTTGAGATGTAGAGCTACCATTGTGACCTCGAAGTGTTAGTGGATTAGTTGGAAACACTAGTGAATAACATGGGCATGGAGACATTTTAGTGGGTTAACAAATGCACCCACTTGCCAAAGTACTTATTGTAGCTTCAAGATTTTCCCAACCATATTAACCTCCACATAGTCATTTTGGATGGATTGATCTAGT
This sequence comes from Picea abies, assembly GCA_900067695.1. Classification (NCBI taxonomy): domain Eukaryota; kingdom Viridiplantae; phylum Streptophyta; class Pinopsida; order Pinales; family Pinaceae; genus Picea; species Picea abies. The sequence goes on along the minus strand of CBVK0100437328.1, from coordinate 4,008 downwards.
CAAATAATATGGAGAACAACTTACCAAATAAATTCACTCTATACAAGTGTGTTCAAGACATTATCGATGCTTGATTGCTAACTTTACAAAAGTGAGTAACTATGATCCATTTGATCCATGCACCATTGCATTTATGGCCCACACCAAGGCTCTTTTTTCCCTTCACAAGGCCATAACAACGACGCAATGAGGCTCCAACTTTTAGTACACCAAGAAAATTGCATACTATGGTTTTGATACTTATTGTGCCACTGTGTCATGAAACAATTATCTATTCTTTGTTGCATTGGATGAAGTCTTATTTACAAATACTACCTGATCTTCAACACACCATTATTCTAGCTCGAATGCTCAATTCACAAATTGTCATCTTAATGAACAAATAATATAAATTATTTTGATATTTGACATGTCATATAAGCTAGGGTAATATTTTCTTATTCACATACTAATATTGAATATTAGTGAGTGTGATTTGTCTACCACTATCAATAACTTATTTGGTAATTTGAATATGTAGATTTTTATCATAAGTTCAAGAGAATTTCTAAATTTTAACCATCTAAAAGTTTTAAAACATCTATAAACCTAACCTCTACACTGTGAGCATCCATAAATTCTATTAAACCATTCTAAGTTAATTCAATTGCCGCTGCCAAAAACCATTATGTAATTCCTTGCACACGTACTATAAATTCACATTCCATCGCTTTCTTTGTGGTTAGTAGGCTTCATTCGTCCCCAGTTGCCTGTAAGTAACATGTGTGTGTTTGAGAATTTTTCTGTGTACCTCATTCAATAAAGCTCCAACATTAAACACACTTGAAAGATGTGTTGTTTGACATATTGCGTAATAATTGACATATGCTGATTATCCATAGACCAATGAAGGTAAACTATGTAGCATAAATTCGTAGACAATAGAAAAAAATAATGTGATGGAATATAGTACAACGCATCAATTTGTTGTCAACTTTTTTGTACACCTTTTTCTAATAAAATGCCTTTCTTTCATGGAATGATAGAATAACATTAATTAATATGCTAAATTTTCAAATTGATGTACCCACTCATTAAAATTATTATTATTTGAAAATGCTTAGTTTTGAGAGGTCCCACATCTAGCATGTGCATATCCTTTTCACTCGAATCTTTTTCACTTTGTAATTCACCGTTGACTTTAGTGTACACAATAGATAGACATGAATATTTTTTTGTATGACACACATGGAGCATCCGTACAAATTTAATAATATCCTATGATGGCCATCATATCTTTACATATTTTACATCTAGTCAACTTTGATGAAAAATATCAAGCTTCGTCCAAGTTGAGATGACTACAACGCTTCACAACAATGTTTATTCATAACAATAATATTCATACCATTAGTATTAATATTATTCACACTCACAAGAGGGTAGTGGGATATCATGGTTCTTAGGGTTAGGTTTCAAGTATGGGATAATTGGTTTTCATCCATCCTTTCTTTAATCTGGTTTAGAGGTGACTTTAAACCATGTTACAAGGGTTTCAAGTTTATGATAATTGGTTCTCATCCATTATTTTCTTGATTTGACTCAGTGAGCTTCTCTATTTCATTCAACGGTGGGAAGGCTTGGCCATGGGTACTTGTCATTCTAATACAATAGTAGAGGGGATGGGGAAATGGGGCACAAAGATGGCATTTTTTTTTTGTGTGTCCACTTACTTTGCAACTAACATTATGATGAAGTCTACCTTTAGAGTGATAGGACTTGGGATAGTGAGCCAAAGGGGTAAGGAGTTAGTAAGAGGCTTCTTTCTCATAGTGTAAAATTCCTATAGAACTCCAACATCTAGAGAAAATGTGCCATGCCCATATTGACCATTTTTATTAAGGTGGTTGTCTATGATAATCTCATAAAAGATCTTGATATTCACAATTTTCACAGTGATTGGATCCTAAAATTTTAATGCATTTTCGGGCCTTTCCATGCATATTTCAAAATATTGATGTGTAAATGAAAATCATTTGGATCAATGTGCAAATTTTCTTTCCAACAAATTAAAGAGGACCTAAATTGGAGCAATGAGTGAAAAGTTATGGCCCCGACAAGACTCTTCCTATTTTCATACAACTCAATTTTGTCTAGCTCAGTATCACACTCATTGCTAATTAAGGTTAGGGTTTTTGCAACTTAGGATTTTTACCTTTTAGATATCACACTCNTTGCTAATTAAGGTTAGGGTTTTTGCAACTTAGGATTTTTACCTTTTAGATTTTTTTGGCATTATTATAAAATGTAGTTTCAACCTCTTGTTATGGATTTTTCTAGGAATGAGTGTATCATATAGATCTCTTTATCAAAGTTAACTACTACCATTTTAGCCATTATATTAGTATAACTCTTTTCATCACTATTTAATAATTTAGTAAATTAGTTTTCATTGTATCCCTCAGTTTCTTTTCTGTATCAATGCTATCTTTCACTTAGTTCTCAACATAATCTGGATTGGTGGTATGAGAGCAATATGCTCGTGCTATTGTTTTTCATTCATGTACCCTAGAATAAGGTTAGGGTACAAGGAGTTGGGCCTCAAGTTAACCATGCTTAGTGAATATATTCCTCACTAGACCATGCAGCCTCACATAGATGACAAAATGAAAGATGATGAAGTAGGAGATCCTATCAAGTTTTTTCTCCAAATCTCTCTGGAAATAAACGAACACAATGATGGATAATTTATGTTGGATCCTTCAGTGATTCCCAACAATGACATAGGAACCTTCAATAAGAAGTCATTTCAGTATAGGAATGCCACCCTTCAATGTATAAGTACTTAATTTCAATATCCCCTTGTTTGAAGGAAATATATATGAAAAAGCTTTAGAGAGATGGTTAGATCATCTAGAGGGTTATTTGTCTATTCATAAATTTTCCAATAGTGAGAAGATTGCCTTTGCACTCCTAGATTCCCTTCCCCATGTCAAAAATTGGTGGGACACTTATTGCATGCAACATTCTGGAGCATATGAGAAAGAACTCACTTGGAGGGATTTTGCCAATGTCCTCAAGGATGAGTATTTACCTTTTGGAAACTATGTAGACTAGTACTTGAGATGGACATTGATCTTGTGCTAGGGTAAATCCAAACTATGTTAGAGTAAACTATGCCTTTGATACCCTACAAGCGAAATTGGGTATTAGGGACTCTAGGTAACACTACATCCTAAAACACCACAATGAATTACACAGATAAATCTAAATAAAATTGTAGTTTTAGGAAATTTGTTTGTATGGAGTAGCTTACTATTTAGCCATCAAGATTGAAGAAAATTTCAACATAAGGGTAAGAAACCAGTTGGGGATAAAAATCAATCACAATAAGGGTAAAATAAACCTTAACCTCGAGACAAAAGACACAATAAGGATGATCAAAATTAAGGAAACTATTCAAAGTAGCATGAAAAAAAAAATAACAAGAAGCAAAATGACTCATACAAATGCACTATTACAATATATTACCCTGACATCATCTCTAGCATTGTCATTTAGTGCATTTAAAAAAAGATCAAGTTTTCACAATGGGCCAAAACACACTCTTGGGGGTGATGTACTTTTTGTTGTATTTGCATCACAATAGGAATATTTAGCATCATTGATTTTGTGGTGCACCCTAGTTAATGTTTTTATAGCATCATAATCTACACAGTTGTAGTGAAATCAATATCATGTTAGCATTGTGTGTGCTACAAAGTAACCCATTTAACATTGTATTTGCATCATAGGTGGGTTATTTTCATTATGTTTGTGTTATTGAACTCTATATGGGCATTGTCATAGTGTTTGATTCTATCTTATGGCTTGTATGTGCATTGATATGGGTGTACTTTGAGTCATTTTACACTGAGTTGGCATCAAAATTGGCCTCATGGTTATTGTTAATAGTTTCACATAATGTGATGCAAATATGCATTTTAGGGATGATTTTAAGGATGGAAATTTATTTTAAAATGTAGAAAC
>CBVK0100437326.1:162-11809 GCA_900067695.1 Picea abies | reverse complement strand
GCTCTTCCGATCTCACGGTTGATGTCGATCCTTCCTCCCACTTGATCACTTGTTAGCGGTCCTCCTTTCAAAGCTTACCTGTATGCAAAACAAGCAACAAACTACACATGCATTTTACCTATAGACTAATGGGTTAGAGATTCAAACATACATGCATTTTACCTATAGACTAATGGGTTAGAGATTCAAACATATATTTATTGTATTATGAACAACTCATAAAGTGGGACAGGAAAAGCATTTCTTTATTACTTTAAATGAATCAACTTACAAATGTCGAGATCGGCCACTGCTCCGTGAATCCTGATCCTGGGCTCCTCTTCAAATGTCCTCCAACTTCTTTGCTTTGTATCTCTTCTTGCACAAGGATGGCTAAAGGGTTGGGACAATGGAAATATGAAATTGGGCAGAGTTTCTTTGTTATCTTTTTCCTCCTCCAAATGGGACCCCTAGCCCTTCTTTTATAGGCTAGAAGAAGCTAGGTCTTTGGACGAACCCTTGGCCATGCATGACTGGGAGTTTCAGTTAACTCACCCAAAGCTATGTGTTTCATCAACAACTTTCTTTTTTTTGTGCTTTTGTCGATCCACGCGGGTTGTTTTAGGTCATCTAGCGTGTACATGCGTGTAGTAATGGAGTAGGGCGCGTGGGCCCTTATAAAAGAGGTTTTTTAAAGAGTTGTTCAGCAGTGCTTTTGGCAAAGAAGGGATCTGAGATGGCCTGATGTCAGGTAAGCATGTATGGTGCAAATTAGGGTTATAACAAGGACTGGTTCTTGTGGAGCAGTCTAGACATTGTCGGGTGGTTCCAATATGACTAGCTCTGGTAGGACAATCTTTTGTGGAGCAGTTGGTTCTGGTGTAACAGTTGTATCTGTCAGGACTGGTTCTTGTGGATCAGTCTCGACGTGGACAATTGATTCTTATGGAACTATCTCTGCATCAACCATAGGGAATAGTGGACGAAGAATAGGAACGACCTACTCCATATCTTGTCTTCCAATTGCAGCTTCGACAGACCTGGTGGACCTGGTTTTTCTCCTGGGTAAAGTAGAAATGGAAGTAGTGGTTTGCTTCTTTGTTGCTGGAGGAGGAACAGGTTGTTCTTCCTCAAGCACACAAAGAGGATATTCTAGTATATTGGGGTCTATGATGATCTGGATATCGTCAACGGACATGGGATGCGTAGAATCATCAGGTAGCACCGATGATTCTGCTGCAAATTGAGTACATTCATTTTGAAAGGAAAAGATAGTTTCCTGCAGTTATGGGCATAAGGTAAAACATGGTATTCGTACCCCTAGAGAATTCTCTATTGCAACAGCCAGAGGGTTCTGAATTGATGTTGATCCAATTTGATCAATGGATCTCCGAGGTTTTCCTTTGAATGGACGTTTCCTTTTCTGCAAAGATGCATAGGTAATGCTAGTAGGTGCTTGATCAACTGTAGCAATAATAGGAGAATCATGTGTGATTGCAGCAACAATAGGAGGGGTATGTGTGATAGTTGGTGCCTCAGCAAAGGGGGTAAGCGGTCTTGATGTTATAGTGGACCGTGCTATCCTTGCTCACTTTTTGGGTAATGCAGAAGTAGGAGCAGGATTTTTCTTGTCAGAGGCAGGGGGTTGAATTTCAATAATCGATGTATCAGCCAAGTGTTGTGATTGTGGTCGAGTGGTTGGCTCTTCATTTGTTTGTTTGTCCACAACTATAGGCTGTTGTAATGCAAAGTCATCGAGGCTTGTCTGTTTGCTGCCAGGATGGCTTCGGGTTACACGGTTGCTTTTCTGAGTCGTCTTACAGACAGTGACAGTAGGTGCTTGGACTATTGTTGTAGCTGAGGGAAGAGGTCCATGGGTTGCAGTTTAAAGGACTGGTGCAATCCTTTCTGGATTTACAGACTGTGCCTGGGCTGCTGCCGCAGGTAATGGGTTATTGGAAATGTCCATACCTCTGCGAATTAATAGGTCGATGAGTATGTGATTAGAAACACAGTTCTTGGGGCTCTTGGATTTTTTTACAAAACGGGCCATGTTATGCAATGATTGTAGGAGATAATAAGGAATGTTTATCAATTTATGATGTCACAGATGTGATAATAAGATGAAATCATAAAAATAAACAACTTGGTATTGGCCTTCGCAGGTGATGTACCTTTTAAGAAATTCTGCAACTTTCCCACATGGCTCTGGTAAGGAATTGACGTCTACACCTCTGCCCTTGGTCTGAACTCGCTCAATGTTGACAAGGAACCCCTATTGTGCATCTAGAAGATGTGTTTTTCTGTTAAACCATCGGTCTCCCCTTCTTGGCAACCCTGTTACAGCAACAATGCTTGCCTATGTTACTGGAATCCTTGCCCCATTCACCATTGAATACCCTTCAGTAAGATTTTGACTAAACTCCAATACCTCATCCTCACTAAACTCTTTCAACTTCTTAAAATACGATATCCAGCCGGCCTGAAGAAATATTTGGTAGGCCTCTAGGTGTAGCAGCAAACTGTCCAGAGTTGCAGGTTCATGTCTCACAGCTGATCCTCCCATGATGTTTCTTGAGAGTCACAGGCACGTCGAAGGAGAAACTATCACCTAAATCAGAGACGCAATAGGCTCGAATGTGGTTTGCAGAGAGAACATAGTGTCTTAGTTAAAAGAAGTGTGGGTGGAAAGGTGGTGGAGGTGTGTATAAACTTCAGAATGAACGACTAGATTTACGTTTCCCCCCCCCCGCCCCAACTAAGCAGATTGGCTCCAGGTGTAACCGGTTAGTAAATAGGAAATCATGTTTTTAGATCTTCATTACTTTAACACGTAGGATTAATCACATACCTCAAATCTTACTGCACATAACGACCTGTCGGAGTAACCGCACAATACAACCGCCGTCAGAATGGCGTCTAATAGCTGGTCATGATGAAGGAGCGTGAGAGAAATGAGAACTTGTGCAGAGTCATAGTCCTTACTGTAGTGAGCCAACTGGATATCGTCGAATGTGAAGTTACGTCATAATGAAGCAACACTTTCAGATAGAAAGCATCAACATTGTCTAATCAGAGGTGTTGTTGCATGGAAGATTGGAGGGCGGGAGCCGCAGCATCGGCAAAAAGAAAGAGTGAAGTGAGAAGAAAGAACAACAGTAATTAGTGTATCAGCAGGTTCTTTTTCAAAAATGTCGGAGGTAGGTGTAACACCGTTGAAATCGACCAATTTATCGAAAAAAGGTGTAACAACATTGAAATCACCCAATTTATCGGGAAAAGGTGTAACAGCATTGAAATCGCCCAATTTATCGAGAAAAGGTGTAACATCATTGAAATCGGCCAATTTATCAGGAAAAGGTGTAACAACATTGAAATCGACCAATTTATCGGGAAAATGTGTAACAACATTGAAATCAGCCAATTTATCGTGAAAAGGTGTAACAGCATTGAAATTGGCCAAAAGATACCTTACTGCGATTCTAGGAAGTTTTTCAACTTCCATGAACTCATCGTTTCCTTCTGTTCATCCATCTACCTGCACACACAGAATTTTCTGATACCTCCCAAGGCTTTATTAACATAGTAAAGAAAATAGAAAAATTTCAACTAAAAACAGAGAAATGCAAATTTTGTTGAGATTATTTATATACAAAGTCTGAGAAAAAGAAGTCCTAGAGTTTAGAAGGGGAAGGAGCAAGCTCCTTTTCGTTTAAGATTTGATAATTTGTATCAGCTGTACAACTAGTTTTGAATTCTGCCTTGGACAGTGGACGTTGATACAGACGCAGGCGATGACCATTTGCATGTAAGTGTGTATTGGATCCATCAATAGTAATCAAGCGGACTGTCCCATTGGGAAAGACTGTGTCTACCTCGTAAGGCCCTAGCCATCATGTACGCAGCTTACCTTGAAATTCCTTAAAGCATGAATCATACAACAGAGCCCAATCTCCTTTCTGGAATAATTTCTTGTTAATGATTTGGTCATGCCATTTTGTTCTTTGTTGTTGACTCACTGTGGTTTGATGGATGGCGTCCAAATGCTTTTCATCAAGCTCATTGAGATGCTGCAGTCTGGCTTTCTATGCCATAGTCAAGTCGAGGTTGACTGTTGATGCAGTTCTTAAGGTTTTGATTTCAAATTCAATGGGAAAAACATGGCTTTTTCCATATACTAGCTCGTAAGGAGAAAAACCAATTGTGCTCCTCCAAGTAGTTTGGTAAGTCCATAGAGCTTCATGCAGTCTGTCAGACCAGTCCTTACGATTTTCTCTCATTGTTTTAGTAAGAATGGCTTCGATAACTTTTTTGGTGCTTTCCACTTGGCCATTGCCTTGTGGATGGTATGGAGAAGCTATTCTATGTAAAACATGATATTTACTGAGTAGAGCTTCAAATTTATGTGATGTGAGAGGGGGTCCTCCATCAGTGACCAGTTCTTTGGGAACACCAAACCTAACAAATATATTTTCAAACAAGAATACTAAGACAACCTCTTCTGACACTCTGATAAGTGCTTTTGCCTCCACCCACTTGGTTATGTAATCTGTACAGACCAATATATAGACTTTCTGATTGGAAGGTGGGTGAATGGGTCCTACAAAATCCATGGCCCATCTCTCAAAAGGCTCTAACACTACCTAAGGTTGGAGTGGCATCTCATCCTTGTGAGTTGGTTGACCCATACATTGGCAACTATCACAAGCTTGGACATAATTCTTGGCATCTTGAAATATACTGGGCCAATAATAACCCATCCTTAAAAATTTATGCCCAGTCCTTTTTGTAGCAAAATGACCCCCACAAGGGCCATCATGGAAAGCTTTCAACATATCATAAACCTCATCATCCCTCACACATCTCATGATTTCTTGGTCTAGGCCTGTGTAGAAGAGATATCCTCCTATCCAACTGTACCTGGCATTCTTTTGAATAATTTTCCTTATTTCCCAAAGAGATAGATAGGGAGGCACCTTCCCTGCAACAAGATAATTAGCAATGCCTGCATACCAAGGTGAGTGAGTAGATACTGCAAACAAATGTTCATCAGGAAAGGAATCATCTACAGGTGAATTATCATCATTTATATGTAATCTCGAGAGAAAATTAGCAACCACATTTTCTTTTCCTGGTCTATCCATTATAGTGATGTCAAGTTCTTGCAGTAGTAACAACCATCTTGTCACTCGGGCATTAGTAATAGGTTTATTCATTAGATATTTTATGGCTATATGATCAGTATGAATAAAAGTTGGGTAACCAGTTACATAATGCCTGAATTTATTGATTGCATATACTACTGCCAAGAATTCTCTTTCAATAAATGTGTAATTTAACTCAGCAGGAGCCATGTTCTTGCTGATATAGTAGATAGCGTAGGGTTCTCTGTCCTCTTGTTTCCCTAGTACTACACCAATTGCGGTGTCTGAGGCATCTGAAGAAATGTGAAAAGGCAAAGCCCAGTTAAGCCCTCTCAAGATGGGGGTTGTAGACAATCTTTGTTTAAGATCTGCAAAAGACAATTCACAGTCATCAGTCCAACGAAAGTTAATATCTTTTGTTAGTAAGAAAAACAATGGAGAGGCAAGTTTAGAGAAATTTTTAATGAATCTCCTGTAATACCCGGTGTGTCCTAAAAAAATTCTTACATCTTTATGAGTTGATAGAGTTGGAATGTCCAAAATTACTTGGATTTTGGCTGTATCAATCTGAATCCCTGCATAAGAGATGAAGTGTCCCAGCACTACCCCTTCGTGCATCATCATATTGGACTTTTTTGTACTTAAAGAAAGATGAGACTGTTTACATCTTTTGAGCACTTTTTCCAGATTAGACAAAGCGTCTTCAAAATCAGTCCCATAAGGTGTAAAGTCATCCATGAATATTTCCATACACTCATTCACCATATCAGAGAAAATACCAATCACAGCTCTCTAGAAGGTGGTTGGTGCATTACACAAGCCAAATGGGAGAACCTTGTAGGCAAATGTAACCCAAGGGTTGGTAAAGGTGGTTTTATCTTGATCTTGTGGGGCAATTTGTATCTGGTTATAGCCACTGAATCCATCTAGGAAAGAAAAATATTTTTTTCCAGATAAGTTATCTAAAACCTGATCAATAAATGGCAGAGGGAAATGATCCTTCTGCGTTGCCTTATTCAGGGCTCGATAGTCCACACACACACTCTCCACTTACCATTCTTTTTAGGCACAATAACCAATGGTGATACCCACTCACTGTCTGATATAGGATAGATGAATCCAGCGTTGAGAAGTTTCTGAAGTTCTTGTTTAACAATTTCTTTAAGGTTTGGGTTCATCCTCCTTTGCAGTTGACAAATGGGTCGACATTCTTCTTTGATGTATATATGGTGGGTGCATATCTAAGAGGGGATGCCTTTCATATCCATGTAATCCCATGAAAATGCTTCTTTATGTTCAGTCAGTAAATTCATCAGTCGACGAGTTTCAACGTTGGAGAGATCGGGACTGATGTTCAGGGTTTTTCCAGGTTCAAGTTCTACAGCGATGCTCTTAGAACTGACTCTAGGAAATAAGTCATTTGTTGTTGTTTCATCATCTGTTGTTATAGCGTTTGTTGTTATAGCGACTGTTGTTACAGCTGAATCACTCTGATTGTCAACAATTTCTGAGAACATTTCTAAGTTCATTTCTTCCTCGGCCATAGGGTCAAAGACTCTGATCAATTGGTGGTGTGTGTGATGTGTAACAGCAGAGGGGTCACAAATAAAACAATTGATTAATTCGTCCTATATCTCATCCTTGAAACTCAGGGCCTTTCCTATAGTTAGCACAGGCATAGCACTTTCAACCTCAGTGTCCATCCATAGAGAGTTTTCAGGTTTTGCACTGGGTGTGGCATGAGGATACAGGGTAAGTTTTTTTGTGTCGTAACCATCAGAGATGGTCATAGAACCAGATCGACAACCTATGAAGGCATCAACTGTTTCTAACCATGGTCCTCCCAGAATTAGAGGATGGCCTCCCAGACTAGATTTGGGCTGCAACACGACAAAATCAGTAGGATACTCCCATGAGTCTACTGAAATAACTAAATCATCGATTACCCCTTCTGGTCTGATGGTAGAGTGATCAACTAATTCTAGAACAGAAGGAGTAGGTCAGATTTTTGTTTCGAGTTGCAGCAACTGCGTAGTTTCTATTGGCATGATGTTGATTGTTGCTCCTAAATCAACTAGTACATGTTGAATAGATGTCTATTCGATTTTAACTGTGATGGTAGGGTTTCCTGGGTCACCATATTTGATAGGTGGAGTTTTGCCTAGCATTAGCTCAGACAAATCCCCCACTACATGCATTGTGAGGGGATCTTTAGGTTTTCGTCCAGGTTTTCTGATACAGAGATCCCTCACAGTCTTGGCATAAATAGGGACATCTCTTATTGCTTGCAGTAGTGGAATGTTAACGTGCAGATTTTGCAATTCTCCAAGGAGATTGAAAGATGGTAATTCCACAGGCTTGGTAATTTTCAGTCTTTCAGGGAATGGTGGGTCTGTTGATTCTAGAATGGTTTGGACAATTTCTTTTGTATTAGCAGATGGTCTCTCCCCTAATTCCTTATCCGATTCTGAAGATGGAGCATATCCAACTATTGGCTCAACTATTATCACTGATCTTAAGTGTATTTCATCACAAGGCATAGGAGTAATAGATAAGGCTGGCATATTAAGTATGTCTATGTTCTGAACGACCTTATTATTTGGGTTTGGGTTAGGTTGCACAGGCATCTGAGGTCGTAAGGGAGGATTATTTGGTGATTTATTGGGAGGCAATTGCAGTTGTTGTTGTTGGTATGGGGGTTGGAACTGTTGTTGAAAGAAGTTTGGTTGGTGTTGGCTTGGATAACTAAGTTGTTGTTGAGGATCTCTCCCATATGGGTTCCATTGCCCATAGTGATTCGGTTGTTGGGGCATAGGTAACCATGCATTGGGTTCCTGATAAGAGGGTGGCATTTGATTTGGAGGGGGGGCATTAGACTAGCCATATGGTAGCTGATTGTTCCAATAATTAAATGCTAGAGGAGAGAATTGAGAATTCATACCTTGACCTCTTGGTTGCGATTGTCTCCTTTGTGTGATCAGATAGACAGCCTCTGCTTCCTCATTAGTTGCCTTCATTGATGCTTTTACCCCTGGTAGATAAGGACATTGGTCAGTGGCATCGTCTAATTCACAAATAAGGCATACCTGGACCCTGTTCAGTGGGCACTCCCTTGGTGGATGTTTCTTCTTGCATTTTGGACAGAAAATGCATAATACTTGCTCTGGTTCTGCTTGTTTCTATTTGACCCGCAAAGTATCCATTTGTGAGGTAAAAGAGTTAATCATCTCTGTTTTGAAACTTTCTAACAGATTACCTATTTCTGCTCTTGTTGCTCCTCCATTTGCTGATTTTTGTACCCTTGAAAAAGTAGTATCCTTGGTAGCTGACTTATTCCTTGTAGATCCTCGAGAACATCTTTTGCAAAGGTCTACAATGTCCTCACAGGATTCCTTAGATATATCTCCTTTACCAAGCATATTCATCATATCTAAGCAATCTTCTCTAACTTCTTTTAGCAAAATGGTTTTCAGAATGTCCTTACTCACATCCGGATGGCCAAACCGTTGTAGATTGTATTTGAGTCACTCCACAAAGTCTTCAAGGGTCTCATCCTCCTTTTGTGACATTTTGAACAGCTCCTCTCTGCATTCCCTTGTTCGATAGTAGTCTTGGTATTTGTGCAGGAAAAACTGCCTCATTTGTATCCATGTTGAAATGTTTTCCCCTCCAAGGCTCATGAACCATCTTAATGCATTTCCTTTTAATGTGGCTAGAAACAGTTTGAGCTTCTGCAGAGTGGTAGTGTAGTCATAGCTTCTACACAAAATGTCAAATTCAAACAGAAACTCATCTGTATCTTCAGTAGATAATCCATGAAAATTTGGGAGAGCCGAGAGAGGTATGTTTTTCATAGGAGCCATCCCTCATGTGGGAACATCAGAAATAGGAAAAACCAGGGTAGAGATAGTAATTTCATTGTTTACCTTATCCTCGTTGTTCTGTGGATTCTCTTGGTAGAGCTCTTCTTCATTATCCCCTTGATTCTCCATATGTGCTCTCTCCCTCCACTCAATATGAACAACATCCCACTCTTCCTTAGTGACTATCCGACCGTTGATCTGATAAACAACTTCTTCTAGATTTTCTCGATTCGAGGCTATACTGCCTTGATCCTCAATGTTCTCCAATGTTGCTTGTCGATTTGTTGGTGACAAATCTTCAGCTTCGCTTTCATCTACAACTTCAGCTTCAGCCCTTGAGGAGAACGATGTTTCGAGAGGGGGTGTTTCTGCTGACTGTGGATCACGTCCTCTTGGAGGATTGGCAAGGCGAAAAATGGATCCTGAAGAAGAATCTACTCTGTCTACAATCTCATCAACAATGTTCTGTCTTCCCAGTATGTTAGGATTTCTTCCTCCATGTCCTCTGGTGCCTACAATGTTAGTATTTTGGGGGGTTCGTTCTCGCGTTTGGTGATTCATGCAAACTATTCATTCCTAAAAAAAAACTAGTGTGCTTACCAAAATCTACAATTATCTTCCCTGGCAACGACGCCAAAATGTTGGACACTTTAATTGTCTAATTGAATGGAAAATCAAAGTGTTCAATATGAACTGTCAACCCAGGGAAGTCTGTTATTTCAAGATAATTTTGCACAGTCTATGCTAGATTATGAAAGCATCTCTAATCTAATTGCAGTAGGGAAGTTCTTTTAACAAAATCAAACAAACAATATTGCTAACACAATTATGTTGATACAACTGGAGTGGTACAGAATTAAAATCATAATTGCAATCTAAACTGATGAATCTACAAAGACGATGAATTGCCTACCTTAATCTAACTTTCTAATTTACTTTTGCAGGAAGAAATTCTATACTATTGCTGAAGGGAAATCTACTTATTGCAAGAAGTTACTTCACACTTTTAATTATCTAAAACAAGCTTTTAACCTAATGCAGAAAAAAGAAAAGCAGTTCTCCAACCATGTTCAGCAACTGAATTCTAATTCTCATGAGACAAGTGTATGTGCATTTACCAAGAAGGAACTAAACTGTAACAACAGTTATATTCAGAAATATCTAACAGTTAAACCATTCGCAATGAAAACGACTAAAACTAGAATTCGAAAAAGAGGGGAATCAATGAGGAAGGTGGGCCCTTTCTTTCTCATTGAATTTACTCAAAAGATAGGTTACAGTCTACTAAAGAAATTCAATTCACTTCTTCATTCAATTGCCAAAAAGATGTATGTGTACAATAATTGCTCCTTTCTTCAGTTCCAGCAAAAAGACTAACAACCTTTACATTACAAAAGGTCTGTTATTTAAAGTCAGAGTCAATCAGTGTTCAGAAACATAGCAGTCGTGAGAATCCCTGATTCTCAGGCTATTCGTTAGATATCATTAATACAAAATCTTGAATTCTCCTTCATCAACATCGTGAGCCAGCATTATAATCATCAGGTGTTGCAGCAGTCATATCACAACAGGACCGGTGGCATCTGTTGTAATAGCTTCCGAGATTAACAGGCTTCTGTCGTAGTAGTCGTGTAACAACTTCCAGGATTGATGGGCATCTGTTGCAGAAGTCCTGTAACAACTTCCAGGAATTGCGCATAGCTGTGACAGTAGCGAGTTTCTCGAAGTGGGTTGTTCTAACACTTTGATCATTAGTTAAATTATTTCATGGGTAAAATATGTGAATGTTATCAATCAAACATGCTAAGTAAATGAAAACATAAAAGCAATATGAATAGTTCATACCTTGGGAAAAAGGGTCTTGGTGCTCATTATAATAGTCATTTAGCTTAGGAATGAGAAGGTTGAATGATCAAAAGCTGTAGTGAGAAAGGGACATTTCAGGGTCCTAACAAGCTCCAACCCCCTAGTTTCTCAGGCTACAACCTGAGGGAAGCTCCAACTCCCCAATTCTCTGGCTACAACTAGAATGAGGCTACAAACCCCTATGTTATTTGGATACAACCGGAAGGTGGCTACAACCACTTGTCCTTGCCCCATCCTGCCACCCTGAAGTAAAAGTAGAATGATGGAACCATTGTCAACCTGTCACTGTGAGATACACCACTGTAAACCTATACCAATAAATTTGAACCATGCACCAACCTGTACCTCAACCTGTAATCAACATGTACCATAAACAAATGCATCAACCTATAATCAACCTGTATTCAACCTGTACCATAAACAAGTGCATCAACCATGCACCAACTTGTACTAAATAACCTGTAATCAAACTGTACCATAAACAAATGCATCCAACCATGTACCAAGTATGTACCAAGAATGTTTCAACTAATCCTCAACTATGACTCATCAATATGTACTAACATCATCAACAATACACATCATGTATGTGCCAACTCATCAACTACTTGTCTCAACCATGTACTCAACATGTACCTCAACCAAAAGCCATCAATTTCATCATCCAAATCTTATTTTTAGCTCTGTAATAGACCTGGTGTATATGATCACATTCCTCCAAACATTCCTTAACTTCAACAACAAGAGACTAGCATTTTCATCAAACTTTTCTTTAGTCTCACATGCCTAGTTTTG
>CBVK0100437325.1:0-11809 GCA_900067695.1 Picea abies | reverse complement strand
CTCTTCCGATCTCACGAAGCATATTTTAGAGAACCATCTAGCGATAGGGTTATTTCCATTGGAAAATTGTAGGTTGGGTCCCATACCCAACAACCAAACTTGAATATGCACTTCTCATGAAGAGGGAATAGTGGGGTGTTGGGATGCATGTGTGGATTGTAGGTTATAGAGTACCACTCACCTACTATAAGGGGCCATGGGACCTGTGAATTCACTATGGAACTAGAATTTCTAATACATTTCACCCTAGTGGGTTGAAATATCTATGTGATTTCTCAAGCGATAACTGAGGGAGAGACTATATATGTATGATCATCGGCTCTCTGTGAAGGAATTGGTGTTAGTGTGGGGAGAACAAATAGTTATGGAGGAGTCTAGGTACTCATTTCATTGTGTCATGTGTTTATTTCTTGCCCTGAAATCCAATGTGGATGTACTAATTCACTCCAATCCCTATGCGGGGTTCATTTGTGGTGATGTTAATGGTATTGATCCATCGTACTATCAATGTTCCTTTTGAGGTGTGTCGTCATAATTGTTCATTCCCCCATACCCATGTGATCTAGCCAAATTTGATTGCTTGACCATTCATTTTTGTTAACCACCATGGGTCTCGTACTCTACCTATGTGATCTTGTTGTCTTCTCAGATATCTTGTACGTTGTCCATGAATTCTCCTACAGGATCTTATATTCAAAATATGTGGGTGTAGCCTATTGTCCCATCATTTTGTGTGATATGACCTTGTTATATACTACTACTAATTATGTAATAATACCTACATTGTTCCTACCTACCTACCCCTACTCTACTCTAACTCTGCATTGTGTTGATTATTCAGGGCACATTCGACCCTTGTAGGCTATAATACACCTCCAGTCGACCCCCATTGATGACTCCTTTGAGTGGTTGACCCTGTAATTTTGCCAACTTCATTTCTCGTACTTCATTGATGTATACCAACCTAAATTTTCCTAACCAACGCATGCACAGTTTCCTCAGATGATAGAGGAATTTGTTGGCATATAGTAATACTAAAGACCCTGGTTGTATTTCCCTCAGAGTGTAGAACAGTCAATGATGGAGTGTACTATTAAGGCACTTCGTTATGTGAATTCATTGGTTTGAAACCCTCAAATAGCCTTGTGTGTCGTGTGATCGGCTGCATTGGAATTCCTAGGGTTATAGTGGTAGCAGTCGGATAACATGACCATGTGTCACGTGAGTACATGCTCGACTAGTCAGTCGGATAACATGACCATGTGTCACGTGAGTACATGCTCGACTAGTTGTTAATTTCCTAGGTCAACAAAAAAAAGACTCTGGTTGTATAATTTTGCATCGAGTATTGCAGTTGTGCCATGCCTTATGTCTCTACTTCTCAACCAATTGGTCATGACCCACCATGATTCAGTCCTCTTTGAGTTCCATAATCTCATCTAACCACTTCTGAAGGGATTGATCATCTGACATCTATGTGGATGCTTTCTCTACATAATGGAAATCATTTTGAATTTGAGAAGTTAGAAAATTAGAATTCATTATAGCCTTTTCTCTACTAGGAAATATTTCATCGTGTACTGTAAATTCCCCTTTGGAATTGTTGACATGAGAACCTGGCATAAACATCACCATGGGGTGAAGTGCCGCAATTTCATCAATGTCCAGTGGTTCATCAAAAATGTTTTCTCTCTATTCATCTATACAAGACAAATCAAAAGTACAAGCATCATCAAATGAACTAAATTCGTATGCATGTAATTTTTCATAATTATGCATGGTATGATCACTTATTATTTCATAATCATGAACTAGACTAATAGAAAATTCACAATTACTCTTATTATAATAATTTCCTTTTCTTTTGAATATGAATTTGTATATGAAGGAAATTATAAATGAAAAGAGTAATTATTATATAGATTACAATCCACAAATAGATTAGAATATAACGAAAAAAAACTTTTAGAGTCTATATCATTAAATATTTTTGTGTTGGTTAAATTATCATCATTATCAGGGTTCAATTCCTTATTGTTCATTTCAATACAAACAGTGCTAATCAAGAGCTCAACACTATCTGAAATAATTTCAGGGGTGGCATCAATATTTTTAGAAACATCCTTACATTCCTAAAATTGTGTATCAAAATTTTCTAGCCTATGTGATTGAACAATATTCTCAATATTATAGTTAAATTCAAAAGAATCGTCCCTAATTTCTTCTGCAAGATCCATATTATGAAAAAAGATCCATATTATGAAAACAATGGTCTTTGTGTTCATCATAATTTTTTTGTCTTGGTATACAAAGAAGATAACAAAGAAAGAGAAATCCTTGCAATAAATATTTAGCAGAAGGTTTAGCATCAAGATCAAATCTAAAACGAGTTAATCTAAAAATGAGAAGAAACTCTTCCATAGACTCACCTTCATATTTGTGCAAATATTTCAATTCCAAACACAGTTATTCATAAGCATAATCCTAATGGGTAGCAAGAAATACCTCCATGAATTGTCTCTATGTATGGATGGATTGAGTTGGTAATAACTTAAACCAACTCCTTATCCTTCCTTGAATAGTTAGAGTAAAAATTTTGCATATCAAATTTTCATCAAATATATGCAAAATATTACAAACAAGGTTGAACTAAGAGATATGATGAAAAGAAAACAATTCTTCCTCTCCATTAAAACTTAATTACACCAAGAAATGAATTGTCTTTTCATAAATACTTTTAACAGATAAGAGTAAGCTAAAGCATGATCTAGAATAGGGATAGGAGCCATTATTGATTAATATTTTTTAAAGAAAGGCTCCAGAGGGTTTACTTGCTCAGTCCCTCCTTCTAGCGCCAATTGTTGACAGGCGGAAAAATTCCTTCTGCAATAGGGGATCATCACCCAATCAAGGCCCCAATTAGGCCTATACTCATTCGATGTGGTGATTTCCACCAATATGTGGGCTCGGTTTCCACCAAAAGAGATTTCTCCTAGAAAGGAGACTTATCATTGAGACTTTCCTAAATCCTAAATGAAATCCTAAATCTAATCTCAATCTAACAGTGATAAAGAGATTGATCATAGGCATGTAATTCATTACTATAAAATAAGAAGAATTTCAATATTCTTCCAGCATAATTCACACTATATATTTCAATAAAATTAATGAGAAGAAATTCCACATACAAATGATATTAGAGTATGTCCCTGCAATCAAATTCACAACCAAATCATCATATTTCATCAAGCAGTCTCGATAATGAATAGAACTTGATAAAATAATTAATAGAAACGCACAATAAGACAAACCAATCATGAATTAGCTTTAACTTGTATTAATTATCATTAAAAGGAAAGGTTTCTTGAATAAAATAGAAATGAATTAATAAGAGGAATATTAATTAAAGTATTCTCTAACTCATTCATTTATTCAGGATTATAGATTTTATTTTCCTAAAATAATTTTAAAACCATTAATATAGAAACCAAACGTTAAAAAAATCCTTAATTAACAAAAATCTCATTCTAGAATAAATCTTTATTATTTTATTTTGTTCATAGTCTTTGACTTATAAACTTATTTCAAATACTTGCATAATTCACATAATATGAAATTATTAATAAATTCAAAATATTTCAACATCAAATCAATTTGTAAATGAAATCACACAAAATAAATTTAAATAATAAATCTGAGATATTAAGTTTTAACCTTTACCCCTTTTCTTTTTGTATTTTCTTATCTTTTTTTTACTTTTTAACAAATTTGTGGGTATTTCTTTAACCGAATCTTCCGAGCATTTTAATTATCTATTTGGAAACAATAATTTTCCCAAAACAATCCTCGCATTCCCAGCTTTTTTATGATCCATATCTTGCTCAATTTGGCCTTCTAAACTCAAGATATGGCTCTTAGAAGTTAACACTCAAAAGCCATTGATTTCATTTTCAAATTAATTATGGATCGTTGATATGTAGTTTTATTCTTTATCCTAGATGCATTGGGGAAAAGTAGTTTGATGGGTTTATATTGTATCTTCCTCCCATAGTAATTTGAATGTGAATGTACATGAAGAATGGAATGTGGATCCCATGCTAATATTTTTACCACATGAATGTGCATATTTGGGATTTCAAAAATATGGGACATTCGACACCCGAGAGAACCAAAAATGTCACAAGTGTGAAACCTCTGGACACTCGGATGGGATCTCCTAAAAATCTTGAACCACCTAAAAATTTGAAGCCTCCTAAAAATATGGAACCACCTAAAAATCTGGGACCTCCTAAAAATCAAAAAATATGGGATCATCTAGGATATCCAGTCCATCCATCATCTAGGGAATCCAGGACATTCAGTCCATCTTCCATACGAAACATTTGGTCCATCCATCATCTGAAACCATCTAGGGAATCTGGCATCCGGGACCTCCAATTAATACTCCAACAATGTTCAATGAGCATTCCACTTCATCTACCTTGTCAGCATGCCACATCACCTGCCTTGTCAACATGCCACATCATTTGACCTATCAGCATGCCACATCATTTTCCATATGGATCTAGAGGACACATAATCTAAACACAATGATAGTACAAAACTTGCTAGGTACATAATTTTGTGTCTTTAACTCAGAAAGAGAAAAAATTTGTATTGCCTTAAATCTTTCGACGAGTAGAAGATGGTGGTGGACTTAAAATTAGGAAATTATGTGACAGAATGAAGCAAAATTTTAATAATCTCTAACTCTTTATTTTTTCACTCCTTCGCTTAATCCCTTGTTTTGTTTGGACCCCTGGTCATTCAATTTATTAGAGTATGTCCCTGCAATCAAATTCATAGCCAGATTGTCATATTTCATCAAGCAATCTCAACAATAAATAGAACTTGATAAAATAATTGACAGAAATGCACAATATGACAAATTGGTCATGAATTAGATTTTATTTGTATTAAATCTTCAGAAATAATTCTTTAGTATCGTATCCAAGAAAAATCCATCAACCTTCAATCCTTTATTAAACCTGATAAAAATATACAAGTCTTTATTCCATATTTGAAAGTCATCAGTTCTTCAATCCTTCCTTTAACCTTGACAAAAGTGTACAAGTTCCAATTCTGGATTTTCATACCTCAAGGGTCTTCAAAATTATATTCGAACTAATAAAAATATCAATTCTGATTACAAGGTTTCCAACCCCTCTCCACATAGAAAGAGTAGCCTTTTA
This sequence comes from Picea abies, assembly GCA_900067695.1. NCBI lineage: Eukaryota > Viridiplantae > Streptophyta > Pinopsida > Pinales > Pinaceae > Picea > Picea abies. The sequence goes on along the minus strand of CBVK0100437325.1, from coordinate 6,578 downwards.
TAATCAGTCTTCCTTCTTTTCTTTAATTACAACAAATTTCCTCTTTCTACTCATCCTTCGATATTCTTTCCTGAAAATGTCATTCAATCAAATATCATATATTCCTAAGTCATTGTATGGTTATAGATTTCTTCCTTTTCCAAATTTTCTTCTCTTCTTTTTCCACTTGCATGCACAAAACAATTATTGATATTTACAACTCATAAATATATTTANNAATATTATCATTAAAAGGAAAGGTTTCTCGAATAAAATGGAAATGAATTAATAAGAGGAATATTAATTAAAGTATTCTCTAACTCATTCCTTTATTCAAGATTATAGTTTTTATTTTCCTAAAATCATTTAAAAACCACTATTATAGAAACCAAAAGTTAACAAAATCCTTAATTAACCAAAATCACAGTATCTAGAATAAATCTTTATTATTTTAATTTGTTCATAGTCTTTAACTTATAAACTTATTTCAAATACTTGCATAATTTACATAATATGAAATTGTTAAAAACTTAAATGAAAGAATTGATAAAATCAAAATATTTCAATAGCAAATCAATTTGTAAATGAAATTACACAAGATAAATTTAAATAACAAATATGAACTATTAAGTTTTAACCTTTCCCCCTTTTCTTTTTGTAATTTTGTGGCCTTTCTTTTTTTACTTTTTAACAAATCTGTGGATCTTTCTGTAACCAAATTTTCCAGGCAACTTTACTATATATTTGACAAAAATAAATTTCCAAAACATTCCTCACATTCCCAACTTTCTAAAGAGACATTTCTTTCTCAATTTGGACTTTTAAAACTCAAGATATAGCTCCCAGAAGTTAACACTTGGCAACCATTGATTTTGTTTTTAGATTAATTATGGACCGTTAATCTTTGGGTTTATTCTTTGTCCCACATGCATTGGGAAAAAGTGGATTTATGGGTTTATATTGTATTTTTCGCCCATAGTAATTTGAATGTGAAGTTACAGGAATAAGGGAATGTGGAGCCCATTCTAATATTTTGACCACGCATATGTGCATATCCAGGAACCCAAAATCTGGGACATTTGGCATCCAGGAGAACCAAAAATGTCATAAGTGTGAAACCTATGGATTCCTGGATGGGATCTCCTAAAAATATGGAACAACCTAAAAATTCAGGACCTCCTAAAAATATGGAAATCCAGGATCATCTGACACATCCGTTCCATCCGACATCTGGGACATTCAATCCATCTGGTCCATCCAGCATCCAGAACCATCTGGAGCATCTAGCATCTGGGACCTCCAATGAACACTCCAACAGACTATTCCTTGGATCCAGATACAATGACCTATTCAGTGATCATGCCACATCATCTACCTTGTAAGCATGCCACATCACCTACCCTATCAGCATGCAACATCATCTGCCCTATCAATATGCCACATTATTTGCCACGTGGATCTAGAGGACATATCGTATGAATAAAGTGATAGTATAAAACTTCCTAGGGCCATAACTTTGTGTCTCGAACTCGGAATGAGAAAAAAATTATATCGATTGAAAGCGTTCGATGAGTAGAAGATGATGGTGGCCTTAAAATTAGGAAATTATGTGAGAAAATGAAGAAAAAAAAATCTCTATCTCCTTAATTGTTCACTTCTTCCTTTAATCCCTTGCTTTGCTTGGACTCCTGGTCATTCATTTTATTCTCTTATTTCCTATGAATCTACAAAAATAAACAAGATAGATAGCATTAGTATTTTTCAAAAAAAATTATTCAAAATAACTATAGAAAACAATTTATTTACACAATTAGAAATAAAATTATCAATGATAAATTCGTCTTAGCATTTATCCCTTGCAATTCGTATATGAACCAAATTTGATCTTGTAGAAATTGAATCTGAAACACATATGGAATGAGTTGTTGTTTGAAAAGTGATCTGTCATCTTTCCATTTATGCAATCATGAATTTTTATCCCACATTGGCTAGGTGAAATGCATTTTCAAAGTTTATATTGTTTTACCAATCGAATGTATTTCATGTGCAATTAGCATATAGTGATCTAGTTTGTTAGGATCCGATCCTAACCTCTCTTCATGGGTCATTAGTTAGTAGGATATGTTTTCTATGTAATAAAGGTTGGCATTAGTTAATAAGTCCTATTAAATAAAGGAGAATAAGTCAATGTAAGAAGACCTAATAGAAGCTTTCACTTCTAGAAATATATTCCTCTAGACGTTTCCTTAGAAGGTAGAGTTAGTATAAATAAGAGTAGGAGGTATTGGATTTTTTTGTCTTGGAGATTATTGTAATAGAGCTCTGGTATGCTAGAGGTTTCTCACTTGAAGAGGCAAGTGCACATTTATATATTTAATAAAGGTGTTCTTTCTCATGTTATTATGGTATTGTTCTAGCTATAATATTGTTGTTCCATTATTGCTTGCTAAAAAAAAAATTATGCTTATATAATTTATCTGGTATATTGAAAGTGGTATTAGAGCTTCTTGTTGGGCAGAAATTGTGGGGTAAATAAATTCTGGGGAAGAACTTGTGGGGTATAACTCTGCAGGAGTGAAAAAAAAAACAAGTTTGGGGCCCGACTGCACCCTTATTTGTGAATTAGTCCATTGGATTCCTCTCTTCATTATAATTGTAGTGGTATCCTTCACTTTTAAGCCTTTATTTTCCTGCGGGCCTGACCTTTTCAAGGACACCCTTATTTGTGACCTATCCCATTGCAATCCTCTATTTTTCCTGATCATACTAGTACCTATCATTTTTGTGGCCCAGATTTTCTGTCCCGACCCCTCATATGCTACCTACACCACCCCAATGTCGACCACCCATTCTCATATCCAAGAAGCCTGGGAGTCTAAGGTGTTCATCCAAGAACATCAATTGTCCTCCATCGACACACAAGTCCAAGCTTCCATAAGCACAGTAGTATAAGAAGCCATCCACGCAGCCATACAGTAGATATTCAAGGGTAAGAATGTTGAGCCCAATTCAGAGGACCCTCAAGCCTCCCATTATGAGACTAATCATTCATCCCTCTCCCCTTGGGGTTCTTGGGGTTCTCCACACTCTTGGAATAATGTGCCCAAAGTTGGCATGCATAAATTTGATGGATCCAACCCAGCAAGGTGGGTTTCTCAAATGGAACAATACTTCTCCCTTCATGATATTCGAGATGATGAGACCAAAATCCATGTAGGGGTTTTGTACTTGGATCAATAACGTTGGCAGTGGTGGCAGTGGCATAAGAAATTTTATCTAGGACTACCCACTTGGAACATGTTCACTAAAGTAGTTTATCCTCGTTTTGATAGGGGATGACATTTTTTGGGAAGGCTCAATAAGCTACGCCAAATGGGATGAGTCTCATACTTCATCAAGTCTTTTGAACAGCTGGATATCCAAACCGAGGGCTTATTTGATGAATTTTACCTTGAATGTTTTATCATTGGCTTAAAGGAAGCCATCAGAGCTCATGTGAGCATGCATCATCCTACTACCTAGTTGCAGGCATGCTAATTAGCACTGGAAGCAAAGAGCATCCTTCAGGTTCCATCCCTAAAGGATACATTCCCCAAACATCCTCTCCCCAGGGCTAACCCATCTTCAACACAAACCTTAAAGGTCCAAAAGGTCTCTCCAGCAGAAATGGCAGAGCATCGCAAGCAAGGATTTTTTTATTATTGTGATGAAAAGTACTCACTGGGACATAAATGTAGGGAAAAAAGTTCTTCCAGATTGATGCATCAGCTTCATATTCCTATGCAAACATACCATCAGATGAGACTCCTGACCCAGAGGATGGTCAACCAAGTGTTCATGCCAAAGATTCCATTGCAGTCCCTCTAGCACCAAAGAAACATGTCATATCACTTTGTTCCCTTTTAGGTACTTCATCCCCATAGACATTGAAGATCAAGGGCTACATAAAACATAAGCTAGTTGTGGTGTTGATTGATAGTGGTAGCACCCATAATTTTATTCACCGCAGGCTTGCTGAGGAGATCCATTGTTTTGTCTACCCTCTTTCTAATTTTCAAATCCTCATTGTTAAGGGGGGTATGATGAAGTGTGGGGACCGTTGTGAGAATGTCAAACTCAAAATGGGGGATTATCATCTGAAAACCCACATATTCTCTATTTCCATGGGGGATTGTGATATTGTATTGGATGTGGAATGGATTCACGCTCTGGGGAAAATCACAATGGATTATCAAGAATTATATATGATCTACACCCAAGCGGCTCACAACTATACCCTCTGAGGTCTCCAAGCAGGCTCCCATGAAATCAGCACCTCTCACATGATGGAAAAAATTTTGAAGAAGGCCATTGTGGGGTGATTGCTCAATTTCATGCCATCCAGATCATTGATCAGACTTCTCTGGTAGTTCCTCCTAGCCTACAAATAATCTTGGACAAGTACCCCAAGGTCTTTGAGGTTCCCACGAACTTACCTCCCTCCATGGGTGAGCATGATCATAGAATCCCTCTCCTTCTGGGAATTCAAACCCCCAATGTACGTCCCTACAAGTATCCATTTGCTCAAAAAATGAAATAGAAAATATGGTACAAGAATTACTAGAGGCAGGGGTAATTCGCCTTAGTACCATCCCATATTCTTCCCTTGTGGTGATGGTCTTAAAGAAAGAAGGTACTTGGCGCATGTGTCTCGAATTTCGTGCCCTGAATAAATCGACCATCAAAGATAAGTTTCCCATTCCTATCATTGATAATCTGTTGGATGAACTCTGGGGTTCCTGTGTCTTCACCAAATTAGACCTTCGCTCCAACTATCACTAGATTCAGATGAAGAAGGTAGATATTCTAAAGACTACTTTGACAACTCATGAAGGACGTTATGAATTATTGGTCATGCCTTTTGACCTTTGCAATGCCCCATCCATCTTCCAAAGTCTCATGAATAATCTGCACTTGGGATAGCCACCTTCTCCATGTCGAAAAGTCCTTCAATTGCTACAAGACAACCAATTGTTTGTCAAAAAAGACCAAATGTTCCTTTGGAGCTAGCAAAGTGGAATACTTGGGACACATTGTGGGTCGAGACGAGGTAAAAGTGGACCCCAAGAAGATACAAGCTATTCAGGAGTGGTCGCAACCCACGACCTTAAATCACCTAAGGGTTTCCTCAATCTCACTGGATATTACAGGATATTTGTACACCATTATGGAAAAATTACTAAGCCCTTAACCGAACTTCTTAAGAAAAATACATTCCATTGGATACCTATTGTCGAGCAAGCCTTCACACATTTAAATCAGACCATGTGTACTACTCATGTTCTAGAATATCCTGACTTCAACAAAACCTTTGTGGTGGAATCAGATGCTTCTAGCACTGGTATAGGTGCAGTGCTCACACAAGATGGCCTACCTCTAGCCTTTACTATCCAAGTGTTGAGTGGTTTCAATTTGGGCAGATCTATGTATGAAAAATAAATGATGTCCATTATCCATGTGGTGCAAACATGGTAGCCATATCTTTTGGGACGTCGTTTTCAGATAAAAAAATATCACCATAGTCTAAATTATTTTTTGCAGCAATGGTTATTCTCCCTAAAACAAAACAAGTGGCTAACCAAAATGTTGGGGTATGATTATGAAATCATATATAAAAAGGGAAAAGACTATATAGTAGTTGATGCATTGTCAAGACAATATGAGGAGGACGGCTCCCTCTTTGCCTCATCCTTACCGGTCCCTAATTGGATTGAATAATTTTTACAAGAGTGGCTAACACATCCAATTATATCCAAGTTAATTCATCACCTTCAGGAGGACCCTAATCCTCCCATTATCTACACTTGGCATGACAATATTCTCTGGTATAATGACTGCATGTTTCTATCTCCCTCTTCATCATTAAAACCAAGGCTCTTAAATGAGTTTCACTCATTAGCTATTGTAGGTCACTCGGGCTTCCAAAAGTCCTATGCTTGCACTCATCGTTATTTTTTTGGGGCAGGCATGAAGAAGGATATACGTCACTTTGTCACAGAATGTGAGGTGTGCCAACGTAATAAAGGTGAAACCATCAAGTCTCTGGGATCTCTACAACCCCTACCCATTCCATCTTCGATGTGGACAAACATCTCCATGGAATTTATAGTGGGTCTTTTGAAAGCTAGGAACAAGTCTATCATCATGGTGGTGGTCAATCACCTCCTCAAGTATGCTCATTTTTATGCAATACCCCACCCTTTCACACCGACACTAGTAGCACAAGTTTTCCTTGATCATATTTTCAAGTTACATGGCATGCCCACCTCTATTGTATCTGATCGTGATCCAACTTTCACCATCACTTTTTAGCAAGAGTTTTTAAATTGCAGGGCACCCAACTGAACATGACCACCGCCTATCACCCCCAGTCTAATGGCCAAACAGAAGTGGTCAACAAATTTTTGGAAACCTACTTGTGGTGTTTTTATTCAGACAAACAACAACAGTGGGTGCAATGGTTCTGTAATGTCCCCCACCTCTTAGAGAGGTAATGAGGAGACTCAGTGGTCTGGGCACCCCCACTAGGTCATAGTCTCACACTGAAGGGGGAAAAGTCA
>CBVK0100437323.1:624-11811 GCA_900067695.1 Picea abies | reverse complement strand
CTACACTCTTTCCCTACACGACGCTCTTCCGATCTCACATGATAAACTGCAGACAGGGTTCCAACACCAAGGCGGAGCTCATTGGTGCTTGGACCTCGCTTATTTTGGCTAATAGGCACACATATTCTTTACTGCTCCTCGGTGACTCCAAGCTCATTATCGACTGGCTGAAAGGAGTGGCAGAATTCCAAGTGGCAGCCCTCAATAGCTGGAAGGAATGGACCAAAGACGCAACTCTTCTCTTCAGAAAACTTACCTTCCAGCACATTTTCCGTGAAGCAAACAAAGAGGCAGACACACTCTCGAAAAAAGCTCTTCACCTTCCCCTGAACCAAATTTTCTATACATTTTGGGAGGACGGACATGAAGGCAACTCATATAAGCTAAATCTTTGAAAGGATCTCTTATTAGTATATATCAGATCTTTGGCTATATGTACTGTTGTTGTTGGACCATAGGCAAAATGACTCAAATAGATGTGGAATTGACTTGATCCGCTGTTGTATTTGAACTCCGTCTTGTATACATTTATATTCTTTTGAATATAAAGAGCAATTTTTTTCTCGTGGAAAAAAAAAACTCTTTTATTTTTTGAATAGATTGTTTCAAAAATATTTTTTTTGGTACTTTTATCAAAGAGAGCATTGTGTACAGTAAAAGATTTTTGTTCATAGAAAACTTGTCAGTTCAGTCCAGTTGCAACATCCCAACTTTCTTGAATTTTTTTGTTCATCATTGAGAAATTCTATATCTTCAATATTGACATCTAAATCCATGTCTTCAAGAACAACTTCATCTTTAGGTGCGAGCTCCTCTACTTTTTGTTGATCATTTTTTCTTTTTCTCTTAGTAACCTAAACCTAATGAGGTCACTCCAAATTTCCCTTAGGAGGGTTTTGGTCACCTCCGTCATCAGAATTATTGGTCGAAAACTTATTTTTCTCTTTTGCTGCTGATTGAATTTTTTTTTGTGGGCCTGTAGTGCTAATGATAGTCTTGATATTCTTAGCCTCATCTCCTTTGAATGTGATCGTTTGATTAGGAAGTTTCTACATTCCCTTAAAAACTGATGGTGATAGAGAGACAAGTGATTCTCATTGGAGTTGAATTATCCTCTGATTTTGATCATATTTGTCTATACACTAGGAAAATATCTCTCTAGAATCAAAAACTTATAGTACATATCCTGCTAAGGAAATACCTAGTGTCCAAACTTTGTTCACATTCCTTTCTAGAAATGGTAGTGATGAATAATACTAGTATGACCTTGACCACTGGAATCTATTATCCACCTGTCTAAACAAGTTTAGAGTGTCCTCGCAAAATGTTTCTCTTCTTCTTGTTTTCATGTTGGACGAAGTTGGAGGAATCTTGTACATTCATTTCAAAACATTAATTTCAATGTAAAACTTTTTACAAAAATATAACTTGAGGCTCTTCTTTCAAAGGAAGGATTAATGTGAATTAAATTCGAATTGATGGAGAATTTCCTCGAGAATTCTTTCATTAATAATGACCCTTTAATATTTTAATTACTTATTATCCTTCATAAAATTAACATTAAATATAACTTGGGGAAAGAGACAAGATAATAGATGTATTACCCTAGAGGATCAAAGGATCATATGTATGTGTTGTTGGATGTATGGTCTGACTCGATTTCTACCGTAGTTCTCCAACAAAACCCTAGAAACCATCAGCTCTTCTGGTAAACCAAAAGGCTACACCACACACAGAGTGCACAACCCAGTCTCACCCGAGATGGCTTATGGGTGACTGCAGGATGCAGATGTGTGCAAACATGGAGGGGATTGGGGATGTTCTACTTCATCTACACCATATACTTCATTATACCATTCATCTATATCTAACAGTTATTTAATGTTGCATTATCAGTATTCCATGCTACAAAATACTATTCTAGTCATTCATCATTCATTCATAATTGAAAAAACCACAAAACATCATTCAAGCACATCACAACACATGATTTTACCTTGGTTCACCCCCCGGGCTATGTCCACAAAGACCTTCTTCTAATTATTATTCTTCATCAAAATAGCACTACGTGCATTACATCATAGGTTTAATAATGGTCCATGAGGCTGACCAGTGTCGCACCAAGCTCCACAAATTGTGATCCGGCTCTCAATTATACTTCATGATTCTCCAAAACTGATACAAATCGAGATCCAATGATTTTAGTCAAAAACTAGCACTACGACTCAAGACTCAAAAGTTCTCCAAAAATAGGTTCTTCACACACGAGTTCTCAGACACACCTATCTACCTCATACCTCCTCTATTTATATTACAAAATGGGTAAAAACCATTACATCATTACTCAGAACCCTAATTCTAAGTGGACTCATGTTGGTCGCAGGCCTATTTTGAGAAGGAAGTCTATTTTGGGCATAGGCCTGTTGGCCCTCGACAAAGTTTTTTGGAAGCCCTGATCATGCTTGACCACTTTTTGGACTTTGACGTAGAGATCGAGGAAGGAGCACCCAGGCAGAGCTGAGATCGTGGATCTCACTTATTTTGCGGGCTATGTGGACCCATCAAGGGGTTCCTTAGGGTTTTTATAATGGGTTGTGGGATGTCGGCCCATGGGGTTTACCCATGATTAGGCCTTATTGTAAAAGTACAAATAAGTAATAATGTAATGTAGAAATGAGTCAATAGCTTGCGAGGCTAAGTACAAGTAGTTATGAGTTTCTTTGTGCAACATAATGTGTATGTAAGGCTCTGTGCTCAATAGAGAAGTTGGCTCTGTGCCTTGACCTAGTTTTGGGAAGGAGGATTTGGCACCCAGTGCACAGATCTCATGTCTGGTGCGAAGCTTGGTTTTGTGGCTTAGTGAATAGGAGAACTAAATGTAAGAGATTTTAGAATAATAAAGAAGACAAAGAAGTTGGTGGACGTAGCCTCACACTGAGGTGAACCACATATATCTTGTGTATTTTCAGTTGCTTTGTGTTGTGTTTCTTATGTTATGAATCTGCTCAATGATTTGCTTATTATGTATGTTACATAGATCTATTGATGCTTAGTGATTTAGTTGTGTTAAGGATGAAGGAATGTTAGACCTAACTAAATGATTGAAGTGATTAATTGTTACTGCACTGATCTACCTTTTGTTTTTTTCTGCGAGGTTAATGAAGATAATGAACTTATGCATATAACCTTTTAAGTGTTGCTAGAATACTCTATGAAGTTTTATTATCATAGATCTATGTCCCATCTTGGCTACAGACACCTGAGTCTTGTAACCCCCCTGCTTATACCTCAGGTGAGACTTTGCCTGCTTCACAGGTGTTGCCGAAAGGGTCAGTAGTTAGGGTTTTTTTGGTGCATTGTTAGTGTTGAATCCTGAGTCTGCCCCTATGCCAACAAATGGTTCTGTTTCCAGGACCTGAAACTATGATTATTGGGAACTAAAATAAAGAAAAGAGAAGCTTTATGCGTAGATCTATTGTTGAATTTCACAGTACTCTACTTGTCTTGCGAAGCTCTGTGCTAAGAAAGAAACCCAATTTGAAGAAAAGAGGTAAGATCTTAAAAGAGGTAAATATTTGTGCTAAGAAAGAAACCCAATCTGAAGAAAAGAGGTAAAGCTCTTTGCTTTGATAAGAGTAAGATAAGTAGAAATTTTTGTTTCGAAAGCATGAATTTAAGTATGTTTAATAGATTTTGTCATAGTCTAAAAGCTAGGGTGCAATTGGAAGAAAGAGTTGATCTAAGTAAAGCTAATAGAAATGAAGAAAGATATGTTATTCCTATGCATAGAAAGAATTTTTGGACTAATAAGTGGACGCAGGAACCTAGAAAGAATTTTTGTAGATTGCAGGTCTAGCACTGTGATCCTAGTACAAAATACAAAATAAATTGGGGAACATATAAAATAAAAAGAGGATCAACATTGTGTTATAACTGTAGAATACTGGGACATCTTACTAAAGAATGCCATGGTACAAGCCCTATCTATCTTTGTTGTAAAAGTTTTGGTCATGAGGTTGAGGATTGTCCAAGGATGATTGTTAAAGTTGAAAGGATGAACATGAGACAAGAAAAATATGAATAAATTCAAGAGACTAAGAGCATGTTAGAGAATCATAAAGACAAAGAATCAAAGAAAGACTAGACTATGTTATCACTGTTGAAAGAAACAATGAATGATAAAAAATATGTCAGTTTACTAGAGATCATGAAAGAAAACCAAACATAAGTGCAAGAATATGAGACTTTGACATAGACCGTGTCTTGGATGAGGAAACATAAGTGAATATTCTGATAGAAGACACTTGGGAAATTTTGGGAAAGCCTACTATGGCACCATCATTAGGAAGGATAGGCTTGTTTAAAGGTAAGATGATAACCCTATGTGGAAGAGTTACTAATGTACCTATTATTATCCATGGAACATTGACTGAAGAGGAATTTGAAGTCATTAAGTTTGTTGAGAACAACGCCTCTTTCCCACTTTTATTAGGAAAGACTTGGATTGAGAAAGATCATATCAGAAGGAAAACATAGGAAGAAGCTACATAAAAGTAAAAGTAAGAACTAAGGGATTTCATAGCTAGAAAAATAGACTGACTAATAGAAGAATGAGAATATAAGTTGAAGCAATAGAAGACAATATAATTAGTTGTCAAAGTTGAAAGAACACAAGAGGGTTTGAAGGACCTATCCATACAAGAAAGTGTTGTGGGTGGGAATCCCTCCTGCAGACTAGCACTTAGGGTTTTATCATGCATGCAGAAAAGACCTAAAGATTCCTACTTTTTACCATCATCTCAGACCTAATCCCCATTATTCTTAAGAAAATACACAGTTAAGAAGATCGAGTAAACATACCTTATTTCTGGCATTTGATATCAATCCCTCTTCACGCTTGGTCGCTCTTTGACTGCAACTCTCCTCCCAAGGCTGACCTGCATTCACAAAGGACAAAAAAAGAACTCCACATGCATTTGATCTACAGATTAATGGGTTAGAGATTTAATCAACATGTACACAATAAACAATGAAAACCTCATATGGTGGGACGGGAAAAGTACTTCTTTATTATTAACTTCACTAAAGCAACTTATAATGATGAAGTCGGCCATGGCTCCACAAATCTGGTCCTGGGCTCCTCTTTTGTTGTGCACCAACTTCTAACACACTTGCTTCTCTTCTTCGTTGAAATCACAAAATGGTTGCAGAATCTTGGGCAAAGGGGAATACAAATTCGGGTAGAGTTTCTTTACTATGTTTTTCCTCTTTTTCAAATGGGACCTTTACCCCTTCTTTTATAGGCTAGAAGGAGCTAGGTATTTAGATGAATGACTAGCCATGCATGGCCAAAAGGTTTAGTTAACTTACCCAAAGCTGTGTGTTCCATCAACAACTTTCCCTTTTTCGTGCTTCTGAAGGTCCACGCGGGCTGTAGTGGGTCAGCTAGCATAGACACTATAGATACACACGGGCTGTAGTGGAGCAGGGTGCATGGGCCTTTAAAAATGGAGTTTTTTAGAAGAGATGTTCAGTAGTGGCTTGGCAAAGAAGGAATATGGGATGGCCTGATGCCAGGTAAGCATGTCTGGTGAAAATTAGGGTTATAACAAATGCCCCCTAATGTGTGAGGTCAGAAGAGCATCTGATGGCCGAAATACATTATCAATCTTCACCAATGTTCTAAACAAATGATCCCAGGGACCAAAATTTGGGAGGTGTCATCTTCAAAATAAAAATTGTCTCACCGAGGCGGGCATACCCATGCTCGAGATGAAATAAAATCATGGCTACCAATCAAATACACTGTAGATCCATGTCATATAACTATATAAAGTGTAGCCGTGATCAATACACAACGGACATACATCTCAAAATCAAAAAGATATACATGTATAGTATCCATCTTCGTACAAGCTGATAAGGCATGATGGCTGGAGATGAGGTCTTCAGAGCTCGAGCAACAACTTCAAAATATTTAAAACTCCGGTAGAAGTGTAATATGAGTGTATGAATTCACTACCCAGAGGTCTTTGACAGCTCGTCGATCATGGACTAGAGAATCTTGATGATTAGACTGAAGGCTTCATTGATTTTGAGCAAAGACTTGATTGGACTTTCGGGATGGTCGGGCATGAGGGCAAGAGACAAACTGTAGAGGGCCCGACTTAGGCTTGGTAAAAACTTCCCTTGGAAAATAGCATGACAAATGATGAGACTCGGGCAACATGGTATTGATATAAGTTCACGATGCAGGAGGCAACACAAACTCTCCATATGTTTGGAAGAATAACCAAACAGAGGAGGACACAACTCTATGTAGCGAGAACAACTTCCTAAGGTCAGATTAAATCCCAGAGATTGAAGAAAAAATAGAAGGATGTGCTTTGTCCAAGGGTGACTCATTGTGCTGCCAATAAAAATAAAATACTTTTCCCTTCCTCTTTTTGGGGTATATTTGATTTTTTTTGTCTTTTTCAATAATGTTGGAAAGCTTGAAAAAGAATAAAAGAATGCTACGTTACAAAGGAAGATTGAGTGTCACAAACATACTAGTTCCAAGTGCACGGAACACAGGAATGCTCATGGCAAAGGGACATATGTAGGAAAAAGACACTCGGGAAAAATCCTCCAGGGGCCAAAGGTGTCAAGACGCAGAGGCAAAGTGCTACAAGGCTTGCATATAAGGCATGCTTCAGATGGTTCAGTTGAGAGAAACATGGAGCCGACATTAGGCCAAAGACATAGGTACACAAATGCGATTAACAAAACACATAATGGTAATGTCCTTCGATGTAAGTTTAATGAGCCTAGAGAAGGTAGGCTCAATGGTTTTTCATATTTAGAGAGTCTGAAAAAACATAAAAGGAGACTCCAATGGGGTACCTTTTTTGAAGGTAGTCTAGTCAGTTCGAAAAAGAGGTAAACTAGCACCAACAAGATGTCTATTTAAAACCATTTTAACAAGTGTGATAAAGACAAGATCACTCGACAATTTTTTCATTTTTAAGGAGTCTGAAAAAAAATTAACTATGGACTTCATCAGGAATGTTCTTCTGGACCAGTTTAACAAGTGTGAAAGAATAAGGTCACTTGGCCATCTTTTCAATTTTAGGGAGTCTAAAAATAGCTTAACTATGGACTCCATAGGGGTTCCTTTTTCGTAAATTTAGTCTCTCAGACCCGAAAAAGGGTTAAAATTATATCTGAGAATACTCTTCTAAGAAACCGAGGCCCCTAGAGTATACCTTTGTTCGTATAGTTGACCATCCGAACCGAAAAAGGGGTAAACTATCGTCGGACAGACATGACTTCAAACTTCAATTTAATGAGCATGAAAGGCCACAAGATCACTCAGCAATATTTTCATTTTTAGAGGGTCTAAAAAGGGCTTAAAAGAAGACCCGTGGGGGCTACAACTCATGTATGAAATTGGTTCAGGTATAGCTTGTTGCTAGGCTCAGACCAAGAGTCTCTTCGATAGTCAACTTGGGAAGTATCCCAAAAGGGAAGAAAACACAAACCATGATGTAAGTCCTCCCGCGATATAGAAACCGTAGTCATGGCTTCAAGGATAGCCTCATTTGAAGGCAATTCAAAATCTGAGAAATCAAGCAAACGAGGGTCGACAGTCCCAAAGGGTGAAGTAAGCTGACCATACTCCATATGACGATGGAGATTCTGGCCAAGACTGGTAGAGTCTATCAAGAAAGAATCACAAGCACGAGGGCTTGAGGATCTACAAACAACGAGATCAGACTCGGAAGGATACTCAAGCCTACTTGGACCAAGAGGGGGAAACAAGGGTTCCCATGCCCCCATTGGATAAACCAAAGGATCAATTGTTGATACCAAGTCTCAAGAGGGAAAACATGATTACACAGGTTCCTGCTCAGAAGCAATTGAACATTGAGGATAATACGCCACATAATTAACCCATGGTGGGGTGGAGTCTACACGAACACTAGGAACATATAAAGGGGCAGCCTGAACTAACGTTGAATTAGGATGGTGATTATCAGATGCCAGATGGTCAATAGTGACAATGCTTCCATTGTGAGGGAAATGCATCACCCGGAAGAGCATATATACCACAACGTTCATAGCATATACATAATCACGCCTGAGAAGCAAATTGAAATCTAATGGGCCTTGCACCACTATAAAATTGACACGGACAATCTTCCCACCTAACGAGATAGGTAATTGAGGAAGAACCCCCAAATATTCACTAGGATGTCTGTCAAAAGACAACAACTCATGTGAAGTAGACACAAGCTTGGGAGAACCCAAGACTTTCCAAACTGGGGAGGATAAAATACTTGCAGAGGCTCCTTCATCCACAATACATCGATAAATGTTTGTTGAATTAACTTCAAAACTTATTTGAAAGGGTGAGGAGGAAGGAAGATGAGGCTCGACAAGGTCATTCCAATCAAAGGAAACCATCCTAGGGCTTGGAGGGGGTGTGCTCGAAGCGAGCAGAATGCCCCCTTGTTCTAAAACTATTGAACCAGAAATGCTAAAAACATAGTTGGTAGGCACGTCACTCCACAAAAGAAGAGTGGGATCATCCAATGACTGCATCGACATGACCACTTTTGCAACCAATGGCTGAATAGGCTGCGGGACTACATGGTTTAAAGGCACCTCACCCCCCAAAAGAAGAGTGGGATCAGTCGATGACTGCATCAACATGACCACTTTCTCAACGAATGGTTGAATAGGCTGAGAGACTACTTGGTCTAAAGGCACCTCACCCCCCAAAAGAGGAGTGGGATCAGCCAATGACTTCATCGGCATGACCACTTTCTCAACCAATGGATGAATAGGCTGAGAGACTACATGGTCTAAAGGCACCTCACCCCCCAAAAGAGGAGTGGGATCAGTCAATGACTACATCGGCATGACCACTTTCTCAACCAATGGATGAATAGGCTGTGAGACTACATGGTCTAAAGGCACCTCACCCCCCAAAAGAGGAGTAGGATTAGCCGATGACTGCATCGGTGTGACCACTTTCTCAACCAATGGCTGAATAGGCTGAGAGACTACAAGGTCTAAAGGCACCTCACCCCTCAAAAGAGGAGTGGGATCAGTTGATGAATGCATCGACATGACCACTTTCTCAACCAATGGCTGAATAAGCTGAGAGACTACATGGTTTGAAGGCACCTCACCCCCCAAAAGAGGAGTGGGATCAGTCAATGACTACATCGGTGTGACCACTTTCTCAACCAATGGTTGAATAGACTGAGAGACTACAAGGTCTAAAGGAACCTCACTCCTCAAAAGAGGAGTGGGATCACCTGATGACTGCATCGACGTGACCACTTTCTCAACCAAAGGTTGAATAGACTGTGAGGAAACCTGAGAAGACTCAGAGTCATAAGAGCTTGCAGACAGGGACCACAATATTTATACCTATGGAATGCCAGGGCACAAATGATTAAGGTGATCTCCCTTGCAAAGCTTAGAAGGGAGGTTAGGCTTGTGTCCTATCCGTCTAGGTTTCTCAAAAAAATTAATGCCCCCAGCATGACTAGTAGTGGTTGGTTGCACATCTCCAACATGACTTGTAGAGGTTAGTGATGGGTCGATAACATGACTTGTAGAGGCTACAAACCTATTACCAGTATGACTAGCAGTGACTGGACTTTTTTCCCCAGCATGACTTGCAGAGGGTGGGTGTGTGCCCCCAACATATCTTGCAGAGGCTGGGTGTTGGTCTTCAACGTGACTTGCAGAGGTTGTCGACGTATCTCCAACATGACTCGTAGAGGTTGGTGATTTCTTCTTTCTATTTTTCCTCTTTCTACTTTGTTTAGACTTTCGGTTACTAGTAACTGTACTTTCATCAAAGGTGAGAGAAAGAGGAGGAGAAGAATTTGTTGATGAATAAACATCAACAGGGTGCTCATAACTTAAGGTGCTTAATTGAGAAGCATCAAGAGCGTTTGGGACATTTGGAATGGTACCCAACCAAACTGGTAGTCCCACATTCAACCCAAGAATGTACAAAGTGGCCATCAAAGGGACACCAATGTTTCTGAAGAAGGGAAAAGCACAAGAATCCCCTTGCAAAGGGGTTCCTTGGTTGGTATGGTTGGGAAAATTAGCCATGAATATCCTATGCATAGGTTCTCCCCTTGCAGGATCGTTCAAGTTTGTAAAAGTCTCACACACTGACTCTGGCAAACCAGTGGTATCAAAACAACGCCTATAAAGAGGCGGCTCCACGTTTCTAAGCGGAAGACCAAAAAGTCCCGACGACCGATGGAGTGGGAAGTCTACCACCCTAGGTAAGATACCCAAAGACATGACTGACTAACTCACTATGGAAAACTAGGGAGCACAGAGCACACACTAAAAGTTCCTAAAGGCAAATCAAGAAAATGACTAATTAGTTGGAAGAATAGTTACACCAACCAACACTAGATAAACTTATCAGTGCAAGTACAACTCAAAAATGGAAGAACCCTCTGGGTATACTCTGCAAAGTGTGGCCCGATGTCTATCCTAGCTACCGCGGTATACCCCCACAATCACCTGTGTATGTCAATAGAAAGATAGGCAACTCGGTTGCCAGCGTGCGAACAATCACCATGTGGGTACAATCGACAGTCAGGTAGACCACAATGAGCAGGGTATCAAGCCCAAAACCTGCCAAGGGTATCGAAAGAAAGTGGTCAGGAAGACAACTAAGGACCTCGAATGGATTTGAGACCCACAAAGCTCTGTAGCAAATGCAATCGACAAAATCCCAAGATAAACCCTCCATATGTGTTCTCCACTACGATTGGTCCGACTTTGGAGGGGTTATCTCCTCTACCTTTCCACACGCGACCTCGTGTTTAGCCCCTAAGTTAGAGGGGGGTACAAAATAACTTTCACGATACTGGACTTCTACACTCCTTAGCATAGACTTGTATGTTTGTTTTATAGCCTTGAAGAGTTTCCTCTCCAACCTAAATCAAGGCTCTAGCCTAATCTAGTTGATGGACCCTACAAACATAAAGTCTAGTAATTTTTTTAATTAGCATTCTTTTTAAGGCTCGATTTACTCAAAAGGTCTATGGTAGTGCAACTGATGTTGTTAAGACTCTTTGTGAAAAATGATGAAACCGACATGTGTTAAGACCTCATATTGTACCTTTTTGCCCATACTTTTTGCCATTATTATACCCT
>CBVK0100437322.1:0-11570 GCA_900067695.1 Picea abies | reverse complement strand
CAATAAAATACTATTCAAATTAAAATTTTGAAATAAATTTAAAAGTAAAAACTAAGACAGTTTTATTTTACTTTGATTTTAAAAATTCTTTTTTTTTACTTTTTATGAGTAAAGTGAAACATTAAATAATTCTATCTTATAAATAATGTATTCAAGGAATTCCAAGATTTCGTTTTGTTATCGTTATTACTGTAACTCGGTAAATATACTACGAAGGAGAGCAAAACAATATAGTTAAGGAGAGTAACAATATAGTTACAATAAAATACTATTCAAATTAAAATTTTGAAATAAATTTAAAAGTAAAAGCTAAGACAGTTTTATTTTACTTTGATTTTAAAAATTCATTTTTTTAACTTTTTATGAGTAAAGTGAAACATTAAATCATTCTATCTTATAAATAATGTATTCAAGGAATTCCAAGATTTTGTTTTGTTAGAAATTTTATTAAGAAACTGTAATATGTAATATTCACAGGGCGGCTCTATACATAGGCGAGGAATGAAGGACAACGAAACGCTACAGTTACAGTTACATGGCTCTTGGCTCTTGTTTTTATAATTTTAGATTTGAAATCGGACATCCACAAATCGTTTGTCTCTATGTAAACCCCTTTCAACCATTGGAAGGCTAATGCCAACAAAATCTAATTTATTTCATCTAACACAACCAAATTTATTTTAATTTTAATAATTTTTAATTTTATTGAAAATGTTAGAAAAATATATAGTCAAATCGACCTGAATCTCAAAGTTTAACCATCCATTTAAAGCCTCCACACAGTAAGCGCAGATTTTATCCAGCCCATATCGGAAAAGGGAACACATTTATTATGAAACATATCTTAATCGAATTGTGAATATCTTCTCCAACCCATATCCCGTAGATATCCTGTGATGCGCCATTTTAAAAAGGAAGCATAGAAATCAAAACTTGAAAAAGTAAACTATCGAACAAGTATCGTCCTAACACAAAAACATATACACTTGCAATTTTTCCCTCATTGTTGCACCTACATCGATCACCGAAAGGAAGCATATATATCGAATATATGATGTAAAATTTCATTTTTGAATGTTCGGAAGGAGAAAGTATCGACCTAAGAGAAAAAAATATAAACCCAATATAATTGGTTCGCGATTTTTCCCTCGTAGTTGCACCTGCATCGATCACCTAAAGGAAGCATATACATCATAACCTGAAATTGAAAAAGTAATCTATCAAATATACCATGCAAAATTGCATTTTTCAATACAGTTCAGAAGGAGAAAGTATCTAGCTAAAACAAAAACAGATAAACCCAATATAACTCGTTCACAATTTTTCCATCATAGATGCACCTGCATCGATCACCGAAAGAAAGAAGCATATACATCAGAACCTAAAAAATATCGAATATACCATGTAGAATTGCATTTTTTAATGTTCGAAAGGAGAAATTATCAACCCAATACAAAAACATATACACTCCAGTTCTTTCCTTGTAGCGCAAAGTTCCTCAACACAGCTCACCCCACTCCCACTCATCCCGCCAATAGTAGGTGCGGGTATATGATAGATCATATACAATTAAATTAAATTATAGAATAAATAAATATATGAAATTAATTAACAATGCACTCAAAATGTGAAACAGAATGGGTATGCCCAATCAGACTTATGAACCTCCTCACTCCTTTGTTGATGCGCACTCGCTGCAGAAAGCTGCATGTATTTGATTAACAATGCACTGGAAATGTGAAGCCAAATACGTATGCCTGAATGAAATGGTAGTTTGGTAGTCATGATTCATAGATTAACTGTAGTACCAACTATAGTCGGTAGTACAGTTAATCTATGAATCGTGACTGCCAAACTTCCATTTCATTGAGGCATACCTATTACAAGCATTTTTGTTATTTAATTCAAAGAGTTACAGCATAAATTAAAAGGCTCGGGCTGTATCATAAAATATAAATGCAGTGAAAATGTGAAACCGAATTACAGGAGAGAGGCGGAACAAAAATTTATAGGTTAAATTGAAAGGAAGGGCCGGTTTAATAAAACATACCTAAATCCCTGAATGAAATGGAAGTTTGGCAATTTGGACAAACAAGAATTGGTAATGAACCTCCTCGTTGCTTTGTTGATGCGCACTCGCTCCTTTGTTGATGCACAGTAGCACTCTCCTTTCTCCTTTCTTGATGTGTAATAGCATGCAAATGTAACTTATTCACTGAAACAAATGCAAATGAAACAAAGTATTTCGAAACAAATGTTCAGCTAAATGAATAAAGGATGGGGCAGGTTACCATACACAGAGAAACAAATGCAAATGAAACAAAGTATTTCGAAACAAATGTTCAGCTAAATGAATAAAGGATGGGGCAGGCTTACCATACACAGAGAAGAATGCTGCAGCGAGGCTGCGATAGGCAAGCGATAGATGAAGTCTGATCCAGGTAGAGGTGAGAGATTCATACATGACTTAAATGTAAATACTCCTCACCATTCAAGGTTTTAGTGTGTAACTGAAGGCCACGTATTCAAATTTAAAATCTACTTATATCCACTCCTCCCATGGCAGGTTCTTAAATGTAACAACAGCCATGTGTACCATCACAAGATCTGAAATGTAACATGTAATTATTTCCAATCATCCGCCCTGGTAGAAATCGTGGCCAGCTTAATGAATTTTGTCGGATAGAAGCAATCGTTTCATATTCTCCATGGAAATTGTGGTCAACACTTCAAACGCACGCGGAGGGGAGATTGGAGGTTGAAACGCTTCACTTCACATCCAGGCGGCCATAAGCATCCGTCTTGGTAAAAAAATGACGATGCGTAAAAAAATTTAATTGGCATCCAACGCCCACGCGGCCATATCCATCCGCCCAGTAACAATAATTTAGTAAATCGTGGCGAGCTTAACAGGTTATTTCTTAATTATTGAACGTGGCAATCTGGTGGTGAGCAAGTAATTTTTTTATCTTATTTAGTAAATGTGAAAAAGTAATCACATGAACATACGTCTTTATAAATGAGTGGAAGTTAATTTATCAAAATCTTATCCATTGATTAGAGAGTAAGACGAAGAATATGCCAGCATCTTCAATTGCCAACCCTAAAATTGAAATTTATGATTGAAAGATTGATTAATCCACCGATTCCAATAAAGAAACACCGTAATTAAAAATTAATAATTTTTTATATTCTATAAAAATAAATAAACTTTAAAATTATAATTTTTAATTTTTTTACATGATTAAATATATTCTAAAAATAAAAATATGACGGGTGGAACTTCAAATTCCAAGCCTGACACCTTTCACCAACCGAATACATACAAACTATATGGAATATTTGCATAACACTTCATTAATAATAAACAACAACTGCTTTGTTAACACCGGAAGCATTGACCTTTATGGAGCAGGAGTGAGGACTTCGATGAACCTGGAATTTGATGTTCCACATTAGGTTTTTTTGGTTTCAATACATATTTGATAGTCATAATTAATTTTGGAATGTAAAAAAGACGCTTATTTGAAAAAGTAGTTTTGATGGAGATATGTATAAAAATTGTCAATTTTCATTTTAACAAGTTTTATATAATTTTCATATTTTAACAAGTTTTATATATATATATATAAGTTTAAAAGACGCTTATTTGAAAAAGTAGTTTTAATTTTCATATTTTAACAAGTTTTATATATATAAGTTAAAAGACGCTTATTTGAAAAAGTAGTTTTGATGGAGATATGTTAAAAAAATTGTGAATTTTCATTTTAACAAGTTTTATATAATTTTCATTTTAACAAGTTATATATATATAAGTTATAAAAGTTAAAGAAAACCTAATTTAAGAACATCTTTCGCTCTTCAATGGATTTTGGAAATTTTTTCACTCCACAATTCATTGTGATTGGAGTGAACATCTTTATTTTCTATGGCTTTTTTGGTTGGTTGTTTCATATTGTTGTTAATTTGCAAGTTGGGAATCCCTCACAGCTTATAGAATTGAAAGAAGAAATGACAATTCTAAGTTATTCTCATATTAAATTTGTTTTATAGATAGTTTTCAATCTACAAAACTGTCAAAGTCCAAAATTATCCTGATGAAGCACTACATAAATGTAGTGACAAAAGCATTAACTTTTATTTTTGAAATGAGATGTGGATTTTACATTTATTGCCAAGTCCAAAATTATTTTGGAGCTTTACATAGATTTCAGACTCAATAACCTTTATTTTTGAGATGAGATATGGATTTTACATTTAGTGCATTTGCATATAAAAAATTAAAATGGCATCATCATAATTTCATTTGAGAAACAAAAGTGCAATGAAATTCACCTAGACAACATGTAGATCAATGAGCTCTAATGTTTGAATATGAATGGAACATGAATATATACCAAAGGTTTGGATGTGGTTGTTAACCATTAATTTGTATAGGATTAGTTTGAAAATAAGGTTTGTTTTCAATAGTGAGCTAAATGGTTTCCTTTCCACCTATACAAGGAGTTTTTAGTCGCTGTATAAGCTAAGCCCAACCTAGGTGTTCTTAGTCAGTTTATAAGCTAAGGCCATCCTACTTGTAGTTTATACATGCAAGCAACATGAAAATACAATATTCAATGTTCCAAAATTGAAATCGTTTTAGCTCATACTTGTGATATATTGTTCATTTTAAAACAAGTGTTAAAGTATTAGATCTCAAATTCCTAGAGAAACACATTTAATATGTTTGAAACCCATATACAAAGATTCAATATCATCATTTCTCCATGGTTTGGAACATTGTTAAGTTTCACATAGTTTGAACTCTTGTGGTGATTAATTAGTGAGCTATATAATAAATGATTGAAACATTAGAATGTATTACAATTGTATACATGCAAGCAACATGAAAATAAACTATTCAATGTTCCAAAATTGAAATCGTTTTAGCTCATACTCGTGATATATTGTTCATTTTAAAACAAGTGTTAAAGTATCAGATCTCAAATTCCTAGAGAAACACATTTAATATGTTTGAAACCCATATACAAAGGTTCAATATCAACATTTCTCCATGGTTTGGAACATTGCTAAGCTTCACATAGTTTGAACTCTTGTGGTGATTAATTAGCGAGCTATATAATAAAAGATTGAAACATTAGACTGTATTACAATTTTATACATACAAGCAACATGAAAATACACTATTCAATGTTCCAAAATTGAAATTGTTTTAGCTCATACTCGTGATATATTGTTCATTTTAAAACAACTATTAAAGTATCAGATCTCAAATTCATAGAGAAACACATTTAATATGTTTAAAACCCATATACAAAGATTCAATATCATTATTTCTCCATGGGTTGAAACATTGCTAAGTTTCACATAGTTTGAACTCTTGTGGTGATTAATTAGCGAGCTATATAATAAAAGATTGAAACATTAGAATGTATTACAATTTAAAGAGAAGAAATATGAAATATGTGGCATGGTTCAAGTGCATATTATCATATATAGTATAGTTATGTTAATAACAAAAATATTGTTGTGCTAAAATGTTAAGGGATCCAAATTTAATCACTAGTGTTAAAGTAAATGAAGAAACCATGGCCCTTTCTTATTGAGTAGAGATTTATTATTCTTTTATTTTAATCTTTTGATGAACTAATCTTCTTTATCAACCACCAACCTATTTGTCCCCCCACCTTTTTTGTCGTTGTAGGTAGGTCGAGCTCTAGAACTATTAATTGAAGCAAAATAAAATCCTACTAGTTTTAGCATAGTATGTTAGTGTTACATCAAGTACAACACTTACAATGGTTAATCTCCGCCCTCACCACCAATGTGTTTTTTGTTATTTATCACCACTATACACATGGATGTAAGACACACAATTCAATCAAGATTAAATGTATGTATGTGTGGACCTAAGGTTACTACAAATGAACAAGGCATCAATCTCAGAAGATGCCATAGAGAATCTCAAGAAACCACAAAGGTACACAAAGGATTTACAAGATTCCAATAAACTCGTAGAGAAAAAAATGAAGATGACTTAAAATTGTAGTCAAATTCATTTATATTTTGAATTTATGGGGATGTAATTTGTGTAGGTTGGATATCAAATTTGGCTAAAATCGACTAGGAACTTTGCAAGGATTGAACATAAATGTGGTTAATCTCAATAAGATCCATGGGTTCTAAAGTGTAGTCTTGGTCTGCATTTTCTTCCTGAGACTATTTAGAGTGTTCTACATCTCCCTCACAAGTTTGATTCCATCGTTCACAAGGATGTCCTATCATGCTTCATGCCTACAACATAGATTTCATAAAAGTGTAACAAGAGGAAGACTTATTATTCTAAATGACCAACAAATGATTTTTAGAGAATAATCAATGGTGTTACCTTTTATTCAAAGATATCTTAAAGGATATAGTGTTAAATTTATTTGGAATGAGATTGTGTATTGTGTTATATTTATGTAGTGGTTGATATCCAAGCTACAACAGGTTTATGGAGAAATGAAAAAGGAGATAAAGAGATATCATTGGGTGGGACTCATATCTACAAATTCATTGTTGATAGAGTACGATTTTCATGTTTTATTTCTAAAATTTCATCTAAACATGGTGGGTTCATTAGTTATTTAAGAAGGTGATGTGATAATGGTGATTAGCATATTCAATCAAGGACATACCTCTATCATTGCCTCTAAAGTCTATAGTAGTAGACAACTAGTGCAAATGATTCTTTTAGAGTCGACCTTACAGAAAAGGAGTCACTTGCTTTACTAACAGCCTGAAGAGTATAACTATTTGAGTGCATATTGTTTCTTTGGTTTGCATTGCAGAATGAAAGACATTGGTTCACAGTACACAAAGAAATGAATTGATCTATGCTCCCCCAGTCAGTGCCACTACATCATTTAGCTAATTATTTTGGAGAATGATTGAGTGAATGAGAAATAAAATCCAACAAACCTAGGTATAGAAGCTTTGTTTTCTTCAGAAATCATGGAAAACCATGATTGGAAGAGCTTGTTCAAGGATTAGAGCATTTTCTAGGAAATTGAATAATGTAGTAGGGTGGGTACCATTTGACACATGTGGAGTGCATGCATGCAACATGAGTAACAATGCATCTGATAAAAACTGTTTTTGTAAGTTCCTATATGTGCATTCCAAAAATGTGCATTGGTTGAACAATCCTTCTTAATTGACCTATTTTGAAACTGGAGGTGTATTTGTTGTGCATTTACATTTGTAGCATTCCATGAATTGGTTGTATTAATCGATGTCTCTTAATATACATGTTGTTATTTCAATCAAGAAAAGGGTATAATCTGTTAGACACATTTAAATTTGAACGTTAGGTAATGTTAAGAAATTCATAAAATTGATTAGAGGTATTTCAAACATTTATTTTTGTTCCTATGTAGCATAATCTTGCATTGATGGTGTGACTACACTTGCTTTGGGGAGTTCAAGATTTAGCCTACAACCCTCTCGTTAGGAACCTTGCCTTCTCGGAAGCAAAACTTACTTACAGGTGAATGTTTTGAAATGATTTTGGGTAATGTTAACCATTTTGTCTTTTTTTTTTTAATTAAAAATTTTGTCTACTTGAAAATCATATGATCATTCCACTAAGAAGAAATTGGATTTCTACAAAAAGTTTCACAGATTTGAGAGACATGCATGCCAAAATGGAGACATGAGGCAAAAAAAGAGTTGTTATAATATTTGTATGTGTGAAGAACGATTGATGTAAGATTATCACTACTTTTCAAAATTTAAGGGTACCACATAGATTGTTTCATGTTCAGCATTGTGCAATGTTCATGAATTGTGAGTTGAGCATTGCCAGATACTACTCATAACTATTCTCGGTCACATTATTTTTTCTTCGTTAGTTGTAATGTTGGGATTAGGTGGTCTGCAACACAAAAGTCAATCAACTAGAGAAAAAAGAGAAGATAAACACATCACAACAAAGACAAATTTGGGGGCAATAGTATTATTTTATTGCTTGTCTTAGCTCATACTCATGATATTCAATGTTTGACTACATCATTTACAACAACACCCTCCTTTTCCCCTTTCCTAGACCTAAGGTGATAGCATGAATAACCATAGTCTGTAGAGGATACATCATTAAGGATAACCCAATTCTCCTAAACTTCCATTGAAAATTGAGGAGCTAAAGGGTCTTGAAAAATAACATTTTCATTCTTGTCTATTCCATCATTTTATTTAGTCCCTTTCTTATACTTTTTAGCAAAATCCTCCTTAAGAACACCTAGTGGAGACCTTTGATCCATTGACATGTTTAAGGGATGTTCCTTATCTACTATCAAAACTTTAGGGGAAGGTGAAAACCACTTGCTCGAAACTTAAGCATTTTGACCTTTCATCTATAAACTGTCATGGATATTCCACTGGAATAGTTCATCACAACAGATCTAATAAATACTGAAATATTAACTATTAAGGTTAATTTCCTTTAGATGTCCATAATATTTAGTTACTAATAAAATATTTAAAAAAAAAAAATAGAGAACAATAAAATGCATTCACACCATCCACAAATAAACACAAGATATGACCCGGGAAACCCAATACGAGAGAAAATCCAATTAGAAGGTGAGGCTGCTCTGCTCTCTATGGAGTTTCCTTTGACCTATGGCATGTATGGCTGCTACAGAATACCACTCTTAGATGTTTTTCTCATCTATGGAACAAGATACAATGCAAAATAATGGAGGCCCCCTCTCCTCTTAGTGGCCTGATATTTAAGATAGCCTGATAGCCATCTAGGGATAGGTTTTTGACTTCCTCAACCTTCAATTGTGATAAGGTTTTGGACCTTCTAGAATGTTCTTAGAAAATCCACTACATGGTTAGCCCCACATGTCTAAGTAATGGAGACTGGCGTGGCATCCACTCACACCATCATGGTGATCAATATGGTAGGTCAACTTGCGGGAGGCATAACTTTCTCATACGAACTCTGGTTGACGAATGGTCTACACCATTGGAAAGGTATCGACGTGTAGAATTTAGAATCTTCCTCCACAATAAGGATTGGACCAAAAAAGGTCGTTTTATGCCTCAAAATGGATTGCGAATATTTTTTACTATTTTTTGGACCCAAATTTCCAAATTTGGACCAGCCGCTGAAATGACCCTGCAAGTTGATTCCTCCAATTTCTCCACCCAAAAAGTAGTGAGATAGATTAAAAATAATATAATGATCCAATCCAGAGCATTAAGGTTAACCCTATTCTCCTAAACCTCCATTGAAAATTGAGGAGCTAAAGGGTCTTGGAAAATAACATTTTCATAGACTTGTCTTCTTCCTTGTCTATTCCATCATTTCCTTTAGGCCCTTTCTTAGAATTTTTAGCAAAATCCTCCTTAAGAACACCCAGTGGAGGCCATTGATCCATTGACACGTTTAAGGTATGTTCCTTATCTACTATCAAAACTTCAGGGGAAGACGAAAACTACTTGCTCAAAACTTAAGCATTTTGACCTTGGGTTTGGATTTGCATTAGATCTTCTAATGCTTGAGCTCTAATAGAGGCCTTTGGGTAATCACAACCATTGAAGAACATCGACCTCAAGAGGCCTTCCTCCCATGACATCTATTCTCAATTAACAATTCAAGAGTTCCCAAAGACCCCACCTTCCATATTCCTTTGCATTAAACCACCATTCGTCTTTGACTTATGCCCTAAATCCTCATATTTTTGGATGTTAGAAACCTCTTCAAACATATACTCTCAGGGTTGTTTCCTCTTCCATTTTATTTTAGAGAATTTTAATTTGCATTCTTAAAATAAATGGCCATAAGTATGGAATCAAGAATAGTGGAATGGGATATTCGCATTGTCCATTTTTTGGGAATAATTCCATTTGACAACTTTAATTTCAATGGCCTTTGGGAGGCCCTCCCTTAATTCAAACTCCACCAATATTTGGTCCATTTCCCTCATCGAGGTCATTTTTTAGTAGTCATGACTTCCAAAAACGACCCAATGTTGTCAAGTATCCCTTTTATAACTTTCAAGGAATAGAGCTCAAGAGGAAAACTTAGAAATTTCACCCATATTGGTTAAGAGGAAGAAATATTTGATCTTGGGTCAAAACAAGGTGTCCATTTGTCCAAATATAAAGGTGAAGGTACCCAAAAGAATCAAAAATTTTGAACCTTCTATACATCATCTCCATATTTGAATATGAATTCCAACAACCCTTTGACCAAAATGTTAAACTCCGGCAAGTATCCAGGGAAGGGTTTCCAAGCCCTAGATATCCATTTTCCAAGAGACTTCTTGGAATCTTTATCCCAAATAAACGACATGTTAAAGCTAAACATTTCATTTCCAAGACCCACTCCATGAGGATATCCTCCCCCAAAACTAATTTCACTATCTTCTTAAGATTAAAGCACTGGCATTTCTTGTTCACATGTTTTAACTTCAATATTTCTACCTTTGAAACACATTCCTTCCTCAAGTCCTTTGCACACTTGACAATATACAAAATCTTTAATCCTCTACCAATAAACCCTTGATCATTACCCCACAGATCAATCCCCCTTGAATCCTCTTGATTTCTATAACATCCCGCTCTGGCGCATTGAGCGAACTTATTCTTTGAGGACACTTGCTTGCAAGTGATCTGGATTATTATGCTATTAAAACTTTTGATTTTGATTATGAGGCGTTATGGGTTGATGACATGTTGTTTTACTGCATTGACATAGATAGGTGCTATTGACTCGGTTTTACTAAGTGTGTAGGATTTTGGACCTCGAGGATGCAGAGGCATCGATGGAACCCCTTGGACTCTGAATCGAGTCAAGGAATGTACCATTGGGGTTTGATTGTATTACTGTGATATTAGTGCATCTGAATAGATGATATGATATGGATATATTTTGACACGATTTGTTGATAATGCAGGTTGATGATAGATTGCCGACCAGACTCACATGTGGAGTAAAGGGGTCACGCACGACTACCAGAGATGTTGAGGGAGAGGTGTGGACAATAGTCCCGCCACAGCCTACTAGCACTCACGTCATGGCTCAAACTGTAGGTTAACGTTTACCTAGTTCGAGAGGACCCACGATGTCATGAGGGTAGACTGTGATAGTCGCTCATGATGATTCTAAGGGGTGTGCAATAAGGCGGAGGCCTTATTCCTTAGAGGCCCTTAGTCTCCCACAAGTTCACCTAGCAGAGTAATGACTCCAAGGGTTTTTGATGTCTACCAAGTCATTCAAGAGGCGAGTGACACCCTTGGAGCACGTGGTGCATCCTGAAGGGCACATCGTGCAAGAAAAATGGAAAGAGGTGAGTGGCACCCTTGGAGCACGTAGTGCGTCGTGAAGGGCACGTCGCACAAGGGAATAGATGAGGCGAGTGGCACCGTTGGAGCACCTAGTGCGTCCTGAAGGGCACGTCGTGTTGTTTTGATAAATGAATGAACCTAGACGGCCTTAGGATGAACAATGTGATAAGAATTTTAAAAAACATTTTCCCTAATAAAATGTCGCCCATCACGAAAATTAAGGT